>MCFG01000071.1:0-142500 GCA_002104895.1 Anaeromyces robustus | reverse complement strand
GGTGCGGAATCAATTGAAATATACCCTTTCAATTTTTTACTAAACTCCTGAGAATACGCTTGTCCTAAATATCCACCCATAGATTGTCCAATAATGACTGGATGATTAAATCCTTCCTGAATTAAGATTTCATCAAGCCATTTGGCCTTATCGAATAGAGAAAACGTCAAATCAAAAGGATAACTTACAGCATGACCTGGAGCATCCCATACCATGAGAGGATACTTGCCTTGGAAATGCTTTATTTGCTTATCGAACAATCTGTGGTCAGCTGTTAATCCTGGTAAAAATATCAGTTGATATTCAGTATTACTTGCAGTGTGGTTAACCCAATAATGAATTGGTCCACATGATGTTGTATGTACTTTTTCTTCCATAACTTCAATGGTTTAAAATGGATATTTTTTGTTTGTTTGTTTTTTTGTTTTTGTTTGTTAGTTTGTTTGTTTGTTTTTTTTCTTTTGTTTGTTTGTTTGTTTTTGTTTGTTTTTGTTTATTTTTTTCTTCTTTATTTAAAGTTGTATAATAAAATAATTTACAAAAAAAATTTTTTTAAATTTGATTTTTTTTGTTATTATTACTGTTTTAACTGTTAAATATGTGTAATTTAATAAATTTTATACATAATAACATTAAATTAATAAAGTAATTTAAAGTGTATTATAACATAATAACATTAAATTAATAAAACATTTTAAAGTGTATTATACATTTTACAATTTTAAATATATATATATACTTATGAATATCTATGTATTAATTATTTAATATATAGATATTCATAATTGAAATTATTTAATTTGATATTATTTAAATGATATAATCTAATTTGTTTTGTTTTAACTTTTTGTATTGAATTGAATTGAATTAAATTGAAATCTTTATTAATTTATTTATTTATTCCTATTATATCTTCAATATTATTTAACCTTTTTTGATATATCTTTCTAAAAAACTTTTAGTTTATACTCTTTATTTTTTTTTTTTTTTTATTTTTACTAGAATCTTCTATTTAGCAACTTTCTTCATTAATTATTAAAATGTAGTTAAACAATTACCTTAGCTATAATAATTTTTTTTCATCCTTCATAATATTCTTTACAATTTCTTTTTTTTTTATTACATAATAAAATAAATTTATAAAATTAAATTATTCATTCATTCATTCATTTCATTTTTATATTCTTCGAATAATTAAATTTTTTAATTTAATAAAAATTTAATTAATTAAAGAGTTTTTTAACTGCCTTAAAAAAAAATTTTTTTATTATTATTATGAATAGAAATTTTCTTTAGCATCATAAAAAAAATAAAAAACTTTTCATTTATTAATAAAAACTATTAAAAAAAGCTTTTTTTTATTTTCTATATTTATTTTGAGAGTTCATTTTTATTAATAAATGAAAGCTTTTATACTTTTGTATAAATATCATTAAAAAAATAATAAAAAATAATCATTAATTAGATTATGAAAATTAAAAAAATAATTCATAATATATTCATAAAGAACGATAAAAAAAAAAACTATCAATTCAATTTTTTATGTTTAATTTAACCTAGTTTAATCTTTTTACTTTTTAATAATAATGAATATTTTAAATAAATAAATAAATAAAAATAAACAAAATAACTTGGCATGTCGATTACCAATAATGTTGATTATTAATAATTATTACTTAAAAAGGGTTAATAAAAACTACTATATATATATATATATATATTTTAATAATAATAATTTTTTTTTTTTTAAAAAATAAATATTATATAATAATTATAATATATTTTCAATATTTTCTATTTTCTTTCATTCTGTTTATAATAAATATTTATAATAAATAAGATTATTTAAAAATAAATAGTTTTTAAGTATTATTTTAAATATTTTTTTCAAAAATAATAAATATTTTAACAAATTATGTATATTTATTTACATAATTTCTATATAGTATATTACACGCGATAATAATATTCTATACATTAATTTAATTTATTATAATCATGTATTATTATACATAATTTTTAACTTTTGGATTTTAATAATATAATACATGAAAAATTAAAAAAAAAAAAAATGAAAAATAAAAATGTTAAAACTGGAGAATATACAATTTTTCAATTATAGAAGAAAATATAAAATAAATTAATATGAACTCTTAAACTTAATGTGTATTTAACAATAATAATTAATGATTAATAATAAATTAAATAAATAATGATAATTAATAAAATTCAATTAATAATAAATAACAATAAAATCCATAATAATAATAATAATAATAATAATAATAATAATAATAATAATAATAATAATAATAATAATAATAATAATAATAATAATAATAATAATAATAATAATAATAATAATAATAATTAGATAATATGATTATTATTAATGTACATTAATTTTTGTTAAACATAATATATAATTTTCTTTATATTATACTTTCTGTGTATAATTATGCATATTATATGATTATTTATAGATAATATAGAATATATACTATAAATAATAACAAGTTATTAAATATTTATAAAATAAATATCAAAATAAGTGAAAAATTAAAAAAAATAATTATATATATTCCTGTAGTTTTTTTTTCTTTTTTTTAAAGTTTTTCTCCTTTATTTTATTACTTTTTATTCATTATTCATTATTTTAAAATTATTTAAAAGAATGGGAAAGATTATGTCCTTATATTAATATATTCATTTATCAAAATTAATATTAATTAAACCACTCCAAATATATATCCACTCTCTTAATAGATTAAAAATCTCTCATTATTACTCTAAATCATATAACTAAATAATAGAAGATATTTGTATTTTGAAATCCATCAATTAGTTATACTCTGTTTGATATGAGGATTAATAGTATTATTACTAATACTATTAATCCTCATATTATTACTATTTTTATAACCCTTAACAATGGTATTAATTCTATTATCTACACTAGGGTTATTACTGGTCCTAACTAAACTATTAAAAAGACTATCTAAAAAATAAAAAAAATTTCTATCTAGATCAGAGAAGTGATCAATACGAAGATTTTTAAATAAGAAACAATTTATAAACCAATGATCAATTCTCTGATAACTGTCACAATGGAAACAACATGAACAACAATTAGGACAAGAATTATTAATCATTTTTGCAGCTTTAGCAACTCTAGCATCGATTTTATATCCACATCTTGCCCTAAGTATCCACCTAAAACCTTTGCTATATTCAGGATATACTAGATTAAGTTTTAGGTAATTCCTTGATTCTTCAAATTTGTACATTTTATAATTTTTAGCTTTAATTGATTTATCACTGTTCATGTCTCTGTCCCAATAGAATTCCATAATTTCTTTAGAAGAGGATGAAATATTATTTAATTTATCATTTAATATTTTACTTTCTTTGTCCCAAGTCCATTTTCTTGTTGTAGCAACATTATTAACTATCTTAGAGATAATGCAGTTGGAGTCTTTCCATTTATTAAAACATCTAACCTGAGCTAAAGCACATTTACCAGAAAGTGGAGGAATATTGAGTTCTTTTGAGATGCAATAAATAGAAACAAAAGAATTAGGTTTCGAGTAGCCTAAAATCCAATAAAAACCTTTGTTAATAATTGTTTGTGTAGAACTAGTATTGTTTTTGTTAGAACCAAGCAAAGGAGCATAATAGGAAACTTGTCCAATAACTTTTGCAGAGAATAAAGTTCTTTTAAGAGGAATAGGAATCAGATCATTTTTTAAAAAACCTTGAATTGAAAACAAAGCCTTACTAACTTTATTTTTCATTTTACTAATAACGAATTTTAAATCTAGAGTTTTGTGAAAGGGAACACCAAGGTAAGTATAACAATCTGTTTTAGGGATTGCGATTCCTGTTAAATAAAAGGTAGGGTCTTCTCTAAGAATATATTCCGAATTTTCATGTCTAACAGCTAATGTGCCACATTTATTAATTCCAAAAGTCATCTCGTTGTCCTTAGCCCATTTACTAACTGAGCGAAGAAGTTTATTCATACGAGATCTACTAGGGGCACAAAGAACAATATCATCAGCAAATAATCCTCCACAACAATATTCAGTATCTATTTTCACACCATTATGCAGGCAATCGTTGAAGATGTCGTTGATAAACAAATTAAAAAGTATAGGAGATAAGGGACATCCTTGTCGAACTCCTTTAAGTATACTGAAGGAATCGGAAAATTGTCCATTAATTTTAACACAAGCTTTGGAAGACAGATATAGGTTCTCCAAAAATTGAAAGCATTTTCCTTGTATACCAAGAGTATAAATTTTCGATAAAATGTTATAGATGGGCACAGAATCGTAAGCTTTTTTAAGATCCAGAAAAGCTAAATAAGTATCTTCCCCTTTGAATTTACGTCTTTGACAAATAGAAAGAATAGAGATAAAAAGACTAATACATTCTTCCTTATTCCGAAAGCCAAATTGTTCTGGTCTAATGAAACCATGACTTATACCATATTCAGAAATTCTAGAAGCAATAATTTTCGAAAGAATCTTAATACCATAATTGATAAGTGAGATACCACGATAGTTATCACAATTAGAAAGATCGCCTTTTTTTGGAATAGAAACAATGGATGCATTATTCCAAAAAATAGGAAAATCACCATTCCAAATACGATTAATTAAGAAATGGAAACAACTAAGACCAGCCGGAACATAGGAATCATTATTTGCAGAGTCATCTGAAGAGGAATCAGGAATTAAAGCTTTATAAAATTCAATAGGGATACCGTCGGGACCCGAGGCTTTAAAGTTAGGGATAGAAAGGATGGCCTTTTTGATTTCTTCAATGCTGATATCTTGGTTAATATCCCATACTATGTTATTTCCACTCTTTATACGATTGATAGCGGGAGAATTCTTCCAGAATTTTTTATTCATGCTATGTCCAGTAGAGTCATTACTAAGTTTCTTATAATAATTACACCAAACATCTAATTGATCTTTAGTACTATACACTAAGTTATCTTGGTGGTCTCTGATAGGATGAGGTATAAATAACTCCTGATTATTATTTTTAATATTCTTCTTAATCCATGACCATGATTTTCTGCTGTCATTTTTTAAGGTAGCCTCGCAGCCTATTTTAATCCAAAATAAATAGTTTTGTCTTATAAATTCATTACATTTTTTATGAATAGATTGGCATAATTTATTATAAGATGCAACAAGGATAATAAATTGATTAGGTTCATAATCTAAATGGCTCTTTTTAATTTGTCGATACTTCAAGCTTTTAATTCTTTGAAGACAGTAAATATTACGTGACATATGGAACATTGATTTCCTAATTTCAGTAGAAGATGTAATTTCAAGGTCCTCTGCAATTGAATTAGATGTATCAATAAACTTATCAACTAGATCATCAATAGAAAGAGAAGGATTATTAAAGATCTCATTATTTAAAATAGCAAACTTGTTATTGTCAACAATATCGTTTTTCATTTCCTTACAGCGAATTCTATTCCATTGAACAACCTTTTTTGGATGAGTAAAGGAGAGATCAATAAAGTTTTTCTTACAATATACTAACATTGGTTTATGATCAGAGACTGGGTGATAATCAATAAAAGAAGCATACGATATAAGGTTCAACATTTTATAATTAACCAAAGCATTATCAATATCTGAAGATAAATTACCTTGAACCCAAGAGATTCTTGAACTATTGAGAGGTAAAATCATCCAACCATTAATTTGTGATATTTTTTCTTCAAGGTCCACTGTTTTCATGTTAAAATCCCCAACAAGAATAGAAGCATGATCACGATGAATATTAAGCCATTCAATAACTTCTGCTAAAGCACACTTCACTTGTGTAGAATGAGAGCTGACAGGGATATATACATTTCCAACAGAGCATTTAGAGTCGTAGATATTATAATTGGTTAAGGAAATAATGTAATTAAATGAATTCTCTTCAAGTATTGCTTGACAAGATTTATGATAACCTAAAAATAAACCTCTCATGCCTGGAATACTATCAACGGCTCTTCTAACAAAATAACGGTAATTGGGAATAGTAACTTTACATGGTTGACTACTATTGGAACCAGAACCATTCTTTGTTTCTTGAAAACAAAGAAAAAGAGGTTTGAATAATGTGATAAAGTATTCGATACTATCTTTCTTTTCGTGGTTCCATCCATTAGTATTCCAACTGAGACAAAAAGTAAACTTATCTTTGATAGAATTAAGAGAGTTGAGATTAGAGTGTATACTAACTAATGAGCTGCGTTGAAAAGAATCGGAAGTATTAGATTGTGAGGATGTTGTAGTAGAATTACTTTGGTTATTAATTGAATCATTAAAGTTTGTTGAAGAATTACTATGGTTATTAATTGAATCATTAAAGTTTGTTGAAGAAGAAAATAGTTGATTTCTGGTCTGTTGAAGTGATCTTTTACGAATATAATGAGTGCAATTACTATACGACAAGCGAGCATTTGAGATATGTGATACAAATTTCTTTTTGAAATCATCAAAATTGAAGTCAGATGATAAAACCTTGATCCTAAAATACCAACCTCTAGAACACATAGATCGTTTAACTGAAAGAATGTACTTGTTGAACTCCTTAAATTTCGATTCCAGAAAATCCATCATATATGCATTGGTCCATGAGTGAAGGCCATTGATGAAGATAATGCTAGTGTTGTTAATATCAGTTCCATAACAACGGAAACCACGAACAAAAACATTACTATTTTCGTTACTATTAAAAAAATTCCGTACCATTGTGATTATATATATTTAATATTGAAAAAAAATAAAAAGTAAAATGAAAGTACTAAACTAAATATATTTTTTTTTTTTTTTTTTTTTTTTTTTTTTTTTTTTTTTAAACTAAAAAGATCGAGTTAAAAATGTAGACTAGTAATAACTGAAAGTAAATTTTTTACTGTTGTTAAAAATTTTCAATTGTTTATCTTCTTTACTCTATTATAAAAACACTTGTAAAATATTGATAGTTGTTATAAAAATCTCTTTTTGCGAAAGTAATTATATTTGCAATCTTGTAAATTCTTAAATTCATGAAAAATAAAAAAAAGTTAAAGGTGAAGAACTCAAAAATAACTAATCTAAATTCTAATAAAGTATAAGCACATGCTTTTGAGTGAATCAAGCTCATACAATAATTAAAGCAATTACAATGGATTCATACAGTGATAATATACAGAAATACATGAAAGGTAAATTTAAAAGAAAATACAAATAACTCAATTCCTGCATATCCAGCTTATACATATTATTAGAAAAAAGAACAATTATTGAGGAGACTTCATAAAATGCCCTTAACGTCGCCATGTATCGACAGGCATTTACCCTCTTCTGAGCATTCCAAATGAATGGAAGTACAGGTCCTCAGAAGAGGAAAGATAAAAGCATAATAATTCATTTTTAATATATTACATTCTTGGTAAACCAAAATGTGTCATTCTGTTTATAATAAATATTTATAATAAATAAGATTATTTAAAAATAAATATTTGTAAAGTATTATATTAAATATTTTTTTCAATAATACTTAAAATTTATATATTTTGACAATCAGTAACAATAAAAGAATAAATAAAATATTATTATACAAAAAGTATAATAATAACTTGTAAAATCTTGTAAAATTAAAAATAAAAATAAAAAGATGATGTAAAAAAGTTAATAATTATACTTTATTTTTTATTACACATTTTTTTTATATTATAATAACATTTTAATATAATTTAAAGTTTTTATATTTTAATGGCTAATTAATTATTGGATAAAAAAAAAAACAATAAAAAAAAAAAGGATTTTTTAAAAAAAAAATTATTGGATAATATTATTAATATTTTTCTATATTTAATATAACAATTATCCATATTAAAAAAAAAAATTTTTTTTTTTAATGTTTATTGTTAAACAATCTGTTGTAAAAAAAATTTAATAAATAAATGTAAATATTAATAAATAAATAAATAAATAAATAAATAAATAAATAACTAAATAAATAAATAAATAAATAAATAACTAAATAAATAAATAACTAAATAAATAAATAAATAAATAAATAAATAAATAAATAAATAAATAAATAAATAAATAAATAAATAAATAAATAAATAAATAAATAAATAAATAAATAAATAAATAAATAAATAAATAAATAAATATATTATAGTATTAGAAAAAAAAAATTTTTTTTTTTTAATTTTTATATATATTAAAATTAATTTAAAAAAGGATTACTATTATACTTAATTAATATCATAATTGATCTACCGTTAAAAAAAAGTATTAACCATTGATGATAATATATATTATTTATTTAAAATCCATTGTATTGAAAATATTTGAGGGCAATTACATAAAATTATATAATAATTAATATAAATAGAATATATGCATTCAAAAATAAAAAAAAATATAAATAGATTAATTTTGTACTCTTTCTTTTTTTTTTTTTACTTTCTTTACGTCACAAAAAAAAAAAAAATAAAATAAAAAATAAAATAAAAAAAATAAAATAAAATAAAATAAAATAAAATAAAATAAAATAAAATAAAATAAAAAATAAATTAAATATAAATAAATTTTAAATTTTGTATAATAAAAAGTTTGTTTGTTTATTATTAATAAATTAATTTATTTATTATCTATATTTATATTTATATTTATATTTATATATATAAAAACAAATTCAAAATGAAAATATTTAACATTTTTGTTTTAGCTATAACATGTTTTAGTTTAACATTGGCAAGTCCAATTAAAAAAATAAAAAGAACTATCAGTGATGATGAATATGAATTAAAACATATTAATACTTTAGATAATTATTTAGCAGAATGTACTGTTTTATTAAGAAAAAATGGTGATTTCCCATTAAGTGCTAATGAAACTAATATTTATTTATATGGTAATGGTATAAGAAAAACAAAAAAGGGAGGTACTGGATCTGGTGATGTTCATACTCATTTCTTTGAAAATATTGAAGATGCTTTTATTAATGAAGGTTACAATATTTTATCAAAGGACTTTTTAGATGAATATGATAAATTATATCAAGAAACTCATGATAAATTTATTGAAGATTTAAATAAAGGTTATGATAGTGCATATGCTGCTATGTTTGGTACTATGGGTGTTCAAATGGAAGATCCAGAACATAATATTCCATTTGATGCTGAAGGTGATGTTGCTATTTATGTTTTATCAAGAATTTCCGGGGAAGGTACAGATAGATCAATTAAAAAGGGTGATGTTTTACTTACTGATACTGAAAATAGAATGATTAAAGCTTTAGCTACGGGTTATAAAAAATTTATGCTTGTATTAAATACTGGTGGACCAGTTGATTTATCTGGATTAGATTATGTTGAAAATATTTTAATTTTATCCCAACTTGGTACTGGTACCTCTAAAACTCTTGTTGATATTGTTAGTGGTACTAAATATCCTTCAGGTAAACTTGCTACTACTTGGACTAAATCTGAAGATTATCAACAAATTGGTAATTTTGGTGATAATTATGATACTAACTATAAAGAAGGTATTTATGTTGGTTATCGTTATTTTGATTCATCTGATGTTGATGCTTTATTCCCATTTGGTTTTGGTTTAGGTTATACTGAATTCCAATATAATGTTCAATCGGTTGAATTAATTGGTGAAGAATTTAGTGTTGATGTTACTGTTGAAAATGTTGGTCAATATAAAGGAAAGGAAGTTTTACAATTATATTTATCTAAGCCAAATACTTCTTTAGATGAACCATATCAAATTTTAGTTAACTTTGAAAAAACAAAAGAATTATTACCAGGAGCTACTGATTTAGTTCATTTATCTTTCAAACTTTCTGAATTTGCTAGTTATGATACTACCACTGCTTCTTATATTTTAGATCAAGGTTCTTATATTGTACGTTTAGGTAATTCTAGTAAAGATACTAAACCATGTGGTCAAATTAATATTGAATCTAAAATTATTGTTAAACAATTACAAAATAAAATGGGAAAACCAGAATTTGAAGATTATACTTGTGTTTCTAGTAAAAAGGATTCTGAAGAAGTTTTAGCTTCACTTCCAAACTTTACTTTAGATAATAATGTTATTAATACTATTGTTCAAAGTTATAATAAGACTTATGAAATTGAGGAAGATGTTAAAACTTTAACTACTGAAGAAAAAATTAAATTAGTTATTGGTACTTTTGCTACTGATGAAACAGGTCGTGAAGCTAAATATGGAGTTGCCGGTTCTGCTAGTCATACTGCCATTGTTGGAGATTTATTACCAGTAGTTATGGCTGATGGTCCAGCTGGATTAAGAATTGCTAAAGATTATTTTATTGATGAAAATGGAGTAGCTAGAACTACAGAAGATTCTGTTATGGCTGAAAATTTAACAGAAGAATTTAAAGCTATATTAAGAAGTATGCAACCTCAACCAAAAGAAGATGATCCAATTTATCATCAATATACTACCGCTATTCCTATTGGTACAGCTATAGCTCAAAGTTGGAATAGAGAATTTGCTGAAATTTGTGGGGATATTGTTGGTACTGAAATGGAAATGTTCCATGTACAATTATGGCTTGCACCTGCTTTAAATATTCATAGAAGTATTTTATGTGGTAGAAATTTTGAATATTATTCTGAAGATCCATTAATTAGTGGTATTATGGCTTCATCCGTTATAAAAGGTGTACAAAAACATAAGAATACTTTTGTTACTGTTAAACATTTTGCTGCTAATAATCAAGAAACCAATCGTTATACTAGTAATAGTAATGTTTCAGAAAGAGCTTTAAGAGAAATTTACTTAAAAGGATTTGAAATTGTTATGAGAGAATCTAAACCAAGAGCTGTTATGTCTTCCTTCAATTTAATTAATGAAATTCATACTAATGAAAATAGAGAATTAATGAATGATATATTAAGAAATGAATTTGATTTTGATGGTGTTATTATGACAGATTGGGAAGTTAAATTAGGTCTTACTGATAAATATCCAATTTCTACTCCATATAAGGTTATGAAAGCTAATGTTGATATGTTTATGCCAGGTTCTGAAGCTGATTATAATAATATTTTTGAAGCCTTAGAATCTAATGTTTTAAGTATGGAAGAATTAGAAATTAATGCTTCAAGAGTTTATAAATTAGCAAAAGAAATTGAAAATTAAATATCTATAACTAAATTCATATAGAAAATAATAATATAAAAATATATATATATAAATATAAAAAAGAATACAAAAAAAAAAAAAAATTCAATGAATTAATAGTTTTTTTAATTTATTGATTAAAAAAAAATAATAATAATAATGCTTTATAAGAATAGAACAAAAACACTTAATTTATTTATTTAAATCTAATTTATTAAATATAGAATTTCAGTAAATTATTTATTTAGTTTTTATTTAAAATATATATAAATATCAGTTTATTTATTTAAAAAAAATTCATTATAAATTATAAAAATATAAAATAAAATAACAAAAAATAAAAAAAAAATAAAAAAAAAAAAATAAAGAAATAAATAAAATAAAATAAAAAAAAAAAATAAAGAAATAAATAAAAAAAAAGAAAACAAAAAATAAAGAAATAAATAAAAAACATTATAAAAATAAAATTTTAAAAATAAAAATAAAAGTAAATGAATAGAAAAAGAATTTATATATTAAAAAAGTTGTTTTTATGAAAATTAATTTGTAAACAAAAACTATAAGAACGTTGATAGAAATATTATTATTAAATTAGTATGAAAAAAAAAATGATGATAAAAAAAAAAAAGGAAATTAAAAAAAAAAAAAAAATAAAATAATAAATAATAAAAAAATAAAAAATAAAAAAAGGATGACAAAAAAAAATTGTATTTGTTTTTGTCATTTAATTTAAAATTATATTTGCTTTATTTATTTATTTATTTATTAATACTGAATAATAAGTATGTTAAAATATATATGTATATATTTTTAATTTTTTTTTTTTTTTTTTTTAAAAAAATCTATATCATTAAAAATTATTTAATAACGATACCTTTTTTTTTTCTTTATAATAATATTTTATGTTATAAATAAATTTTTTTTTTTTTGAATAAAAATAAAAATATTTAATATTATTTTTTTATGACATCATCAAAAATTATTTAATGGTGAAGATATTATTTAATATTAATATTGATATTATAAAGGTAATATTCACATTCACATTTATAAAAATATTGAAAAAAAAAAATTTTTTTTTTCTTTTCTTTTCTTTTCTTTTTTTATTATTTCTTATAAATAAAAAAAAAATATTTATATTGGTATTTTTTTTAAAATTCCAAATTAATTTACTTCTTTTCTTCACTAGTAACAGTTGGTTCTTCTGGCTTCTTTTCTTCTGTCTTTTCTTCTGGTTTTTCTTCAGTTTTACTTTCAGTAATAGTACTAGCTTGTTCAATTTTTTCTAAAACACTATATAATGGTTTAGCAAAATCTGGTTTAGAAACATCACCTTTAAGAATTTTTTCAACAGTAGTACCTTGACCATAAGCAGCAACATTAGCTTCATTATTTTGTTGAATGACAGCACCTTCAACAGAAACACCAATGAAAGCACCTTTAGATTTACCATAAGAAATAATAGCAGAAACATTATTAACACTGCTACTAGCTTCAGCAGCTCTACCGACAGTACCGATAGCAGCAGAAAGATTACCACCAATGGTTAAGTTTTCACTGAAACAGAAGTTATTAACAGCTTCTTCATTAGTTAAAACCATAACTAATTCAATAATTTCGGCACCAATTTGACTACCAATACCAAAACCACCAGTTTTAACAGCAGCTGGAGCAGACCAAGTACCATCTGATAAACGTGAAATTAAAATACCAGAACCACCTCTAAGAGAAACATGAATACCAGCTTTACCGATAGTAAGGATAACTAAACCTTTAGCTTTCTTGATAACATCTGGAGCAATAATTGGGTTCTATATTAATTTTATTTTTATTGACGTTTTATAACAATAATAATGTTATTATTATTCATTATATGTTAGAGAATTATTATATATATATATAATAAATGTAAGAATAATAAATAATTATTATTAATTAATGTAAATATAAATATATATATAATATTTAGTAGATAACAAATTAAAATAAAAAAATAATAAAATATAATTAAATAATGATTTAACCATTTAATTCCATATTTATAATGTTAATTAACTTATTATAAATAATTAGTAATAAAAAAAACAATTATTAAATAAATAAATAAATAAATAAATAAATAAAAAAATTTAAAATAATTATTTATTTATAATTAAGTGCTTTTTTATAAAAAAAAATTTATAAACATTTCTTTTATTATTTATTTATTAAACTATTGTGGTTGTAAATTTTAAAAAATATATTATAAATATTTTATGTATTTCAATTTTAAAGTTATTAATAAAATTATTAAATAATTTTTAAATAAATTACCTTTAAATTTATTTTATCATTTTTATCAAAAGAAAAACTTTTTATAATTTTTTCAGCCTTTTCACTTTCTTTATCTAAGTTGACTGGTAATAAACTTTTAATTTGAATTTTAATAGCGTTAGTAATATCTTCAACAATTGGCATTTTTGTATTTATTTTTCCTTTTTTTTTATTTAGTGTTGTTAAATAATATTCATAAACAAATATTATTGTTTAATATGAAAATTCTTATTTATATATAAAAAAAAAATTTCTATAAGCTTTAAAGAATAACAAAAGAAAAAAAATCTTATTTTTATATAAATTTTTGTTTTTTTATCTGTTTTGGATGTTTTAAATAAATTTGATTTTTCCATATATTAAATTTTATTAAATTAAATAATAAAAATAAATAAATAAATGAGTATATAAATAAATAAATAATTAAATAAATAATCGAAAAATTAATAAGTAAGTAAGTATATAAATAAATAAATAATTTTTTTTTAAATATTAAATAAATAATTGGCATAAAAAAATTTTTTCTATCTTTCATAAGATTTTAAACTTTAAATAATAATAAAATGATGGCTAATTCAATATTATTAAATAAATAACCAATACATACAATATGAAATATGATTATTTTATAAAACAATAATAAGAAATAAGATATAATAAGATATAATCAAAATAAAAATAAAAATAAAAATATTTATAACAATATAATCAATAACTTTCAAAATATTAAAATTAAAGGATATTATTTTAATATTTTAAAATGAATTAATAATTAATTCATTTCTATGTTAATCATATTTTTTTTTCTTTACTAAACAGTTTTTTAAATAAAAAAGTTTTAATTAATGATTGGTTTAGTAGTTGTGTTACATTTGAAACACTGCATACTTCGTATCAAAAAATATAATTTTAAAAAATTTAGAATTTTAAAAAAAAATGTATATATATTAATAGTTTTTTTTTTTTTTTAAAAAAATAAAAAGAAATACTTATTAAATCAAACTTGATAATTATTTAATACATACCTTTAATTTCTTTTTAAGTTCAATAATTAAAGAATTTAAACAAACAAACATTATAATAACTCTATAAATAAGTATCAAATTTTAAAATATTGTAATTACTATAATATTAGATATATGTATTTTTTTTTTATTTGAAAAAAAATTATTGGGCAGTTAAATTTTTATTTATATTTATTATCTAACTAATATATCTTTTAATTTGTATAGAAATAATAATAATAGAAAAAAAAAAAAAAATAAAAACTAAATTATATATATTTTCAATATTTTAGTATTCAACCATATTAATCAACTTCCTTTATTAATTATAAACATTAGCATGTTTCAGAAAAACAACAACTCATTTAAAGAAATAATATACATATACCTTATCCATTAAACTTTATTGGAATATTTGAATATATAAATCATAGTTTTGAAAATATTTCAATTAACTTTTAAGATAATTTAACTTTTGAAATAATTCTTTTTAAAAAAAAATATAAATATATTATTTTATTATTATTATTATTTTTACTAGTAATAAAATTTCATTTTTTATATTATTTCTTATGTAATTACTATTTACGGTATATTATATAATACAATTTATAGTATTACTTTACTTTTTTTTTTGTAATTTTATGGCTTTTTTTACTATTACTTACAATAAATAAATTATTTAATGTTAAAAATAAATATATTTTATTATATAATATAATTATTTCTTTCTTTATTTTACAACTTGATATTATCAATTTTATGGATTCTTTTTAATTTTATATAACAAAAGCAATCAATATTTGGTGAAAATTAAAATAATATATATATATATATATATATATAAAATTGTTTATATTCTTATTCAATATTATAAAACTTTTATATCATAAAGATAATAAATAAATTATTTAATGTTAAAAATAAATATATTTTTATTATATAATATAATTATTTCTTTCTTTATTTTACAACTTGATATTATCAATTTTATGGATTCTTTTTAATTTTATATAACAAAAGCAATCAATATTTGGTGAAAATTAAAATAATATATATATATTATAAAATCGTTTTATTATAAAACTTTTATATCATAAAGAATATTAATTTTATTTAACTGCCACATTTCATATATCCTAAATTAAATATGAAAGATTAATAATTTGGTATTAAAAAATAATAAAATATAAAGTCTAAAAAATAATCAATTCTTCTATATTTATATTTATATTTATACATTGCTGTTTAAATAATTAATATTATTTTATTTTTTTTTCCTTAATAATGGTTTTAAAAGATAATTATAAAAGGAAAAAAAAATTTTTTTTCTTAGTAATTTTATTAATATATATTTTTTGTTATAGAATTAATTGTAACTCTTTCCATAAAAATAATATTTTAAAAAATTAAATTTAAAATTATAAAATTATAAAATTATAAAATGAATAAAAACGTGACAATAATTATATTTAATTAAAGTAAAAAAAAAAAACTAGATATAATATTAAATCTTAAATTAAGTGAAGAATAATGTTAATTGTTAATTTATAAAATGAGGTTTATTTTGTAAATTAACAGAGTGTTTTTTTTTTTTTTTATATTAAAATGATCTTTTTCCTCATGAATTAATTAAATCTTAAAATTTTTAAATGTGACTGACATAATTAAAGATTTTCCTATTTTTTAAAAATTTTAAGATTAAACAGCAATAAATAATTATGGTAATATTTGTAGTTTATGACATTGATCACATGGATTATATGAATTGTAAAGCCTTTTCAAAGTTGTATTAAGTGTTTTCTTTTTGGTCTTTTATATATTATTTATAAAAGAATTCTTAATATCAATCAAGTTATACAGAAAAAATTATAATTTATAATTTAAAAAAGGTTTTTTTTTTTCTTGTCAATTTAATATTGTTATTAATGTGTATTAAAACTACTAAATAAGGCAATTTTGTAATAAAAATATAAAACTACTGAAATTAAAAATATATTAATATTAATATATTATTATTAATAAATAAATAAATAAATAAATAAATAAATAAATAAATAAATAATAAATAATATTTTAATAATAATAAATAAATAAATAAATAAATGAATAAATAAATAAATAATAAATAAATAAATAAATAAATAAATAATAAATAAATAAATAAATAAATAAATAAATAAATAAATAAATAAATAAATAAATAAATAAATAAATAAATAAATAATAAATAAATAAATTATTAAATGGTATTATAAATTGGTATTATAATATATTCATTTTATAATAATAAATATTAAATATTATTATTTAATATGAAATAATATTAAATATTATTATTATATTATTTTATTTAAATTTTTTTTATATATAATTGATTATTTATTATATTTATTAATATTATTTATATTTATATTTATATTTATAATATACATGTTTTCTTTACATGAATGTCGTACATAATAATTATAAAAACTTTATTAATATTATGATTCATCATCAATCATTTTACTAAATAAGGTTAGTAATAAATAAATTATAAATTTTTTTTTCTTTCAAATAGCTTGACTTGATAAAAAATATTTATTAAATATTACATTTAAATAATAATTAAACTTTTTTTTTTTTTTAGTAAAACTTATATCCTTCTAAATATTAAAAATAAATTAATACATTTTGATTAATCAAAATATATTGGAATACTGAGTGTAGCATTTCGGCAATGTACATGAAATTTTTTGCATTGACAGGTCCTTTACGCCACATTTCATATTTTAAATTTATATAAATATTTTTTGACGCCACATTTATATAAAAATTTTTTAAGAGAGTTTATATACTAGTACTTGTATATTAAAACATTTCTTATTTATTTCATAATTTAAAGAATTATAAATATAAATTTTAAATTTCACATAATATTTTATTTATTTCATAAGTTAAATAAAAAAAAAAGAAATATTAATAAAAAGAAGATACCACTAATAAATTGGTTTCATAAATCAATAATAAATAAAATATTGATTTTAATAATATAATAAATTTTTTATTTATTTATTTTATAAGCCACAATATAATACATTTAAATAATACGTTATTTTAATGCGCGATACATTTACGAAATACATTGCCGAAATGCACACTTCCCATTGGAATAGAATAAATGTAAATGTAAATTTATATTGGATATATATAAAAAAATTATTTAGAGAGTAATGTTAATGTATATAATAATTATTGAAATAGTTATAATTTTATTGAAAATATTTATTGTAAAAGTAACGCTTTTACTCTTTATTACAAATTCAGCATTTTTTTATATTATCATTCTGTATTTATTATTTTTAAAGTATTATTATATATACTTATTTTTTTAAAAGAGAAATAATTATAATTTGTATATTATTTACCATATTTAAAAAAATTTATATTAAATATTTCCTTTTATATAAACTCACAAAAAATATTTATATAAAATTAATATATATAATAAATAATTAAGTCAATTATATATAAAAATTATATATTGTATATATTATTTTTAATTCAAGAATTATTTTATATATTATGAAATATATTATATAATATATTAATTTTAATTTAATATATAAATTTTTATATTATATTCGTTCCCAATTTATTAATTTTAATTCAATTGATTTTGTGTAAAATTTTTTTTTTATTTAAAAAATATTGATTATCGAATAATTAATTACATTGTATAATATAATAGCTATATATATAATTAAATTAATAAAATAAAAAATTATATATTGTAATATTATATTATAAATAAATAAACAAAATAAAAATGTTCATTTCTTTACAGTTTATATATATTAATAATATATAATAAACAAATAAACAAATATATAATAATATAAAATGTTATTGTGTTAAATATTTCGGTGTAATATATTCCAAATAAATTATAATAAATAATTTAATTACTCAAATCTTTTTTTTTTTTTTTGTATTACAATAACTTTAATAGTAATTATTAATAGTTATTATTATTATTATATATTATTATATATTACATTTATATATATTTCATATATTACTGTATATTATTAATAATTATTAATAATAAATATTAGTTATTATTTATTTTCTTTATAAAAAAAAAAAAAAATATATATATATATATAAATATAATTTTAATTATATTAGTTTTATTGTTAATAATAAAAATATATAAAAATTTTATTTGTAAATTGTTTAATATCAAAAATAATTGTTCTTTTTTTTTTTTTTTTTTCTTTATATTTACAAAAAGTCAATATAACAAAAATTAAAATTTAAATTATATAATTATTTATAAATTATAGAAAAAAAAAAAAAAAGAATATACAACATTTGTAGATTTTTTTTTTTTGTAGTTTATTTATTTTAAAAACAATAAATTAATCTATTAATTTATTCTTAAATGTTTAAATAATATTATAATATTATAATCATTTAAGGAATAAATTAATCAGAAAAATTAATTTAAAATAAATAATCTGTTGTTGAAAGTTAAATCAGTATTATAAATATTTTTAATCTTTTATATTATCACTCACAATCACAATTAAAAGAAATCGAAAAATATAAATTTTTTGAAAATAACTTTTCAACAAAATTATACTCAACAAAAAAAAAAAAAAAAAAAAAAAAGTGTAATTTTTTAAATTTATAAAAAATTAACAATTAGTAAAAATAATATATCTAGCCATTGATTATATAACTTATTTATTTTTATTTAAAAAAAAAATAAGATAAATAAAATTTTACATAATATATCAAAATAATAATACTAAAAAATAAAAAAAATAATATCAAGTAAGAAATTTATTTTTTTTTTTATAATTTTAATGATATTAAATTAATATGTATATAACTATATTATTTCTAATTATATAATTAATGAATAACATTTTAATATATATTTATTTTTTAATATTATTTATTATTATAAAAATTAATGAATAACATTTTAATATATATTTATTTTTTAAAATTATTTATTGTATAAAAAATTTAATTTCAAGATATTTATATTATATTCAAAATATAATAAGGTTATTTAATATCAACATAATTATACACTATAAAAACATAATATTTAAAATAAATGTTAAAAAATAATTATTTTTATTAAATAAAGGTATAGTAGTAATAATATAATTCAATATTTTTATAATAAAAATAAAACAATAATTCTTTGTAATAAATAATATTATTAATTATTTTAATTACTTTTTTTTTTATTAATATATAAATAATAAAAAAAATTATAGAGTTTATATATAACAAATAAAATAAAATATCAAAATGTTCAATAATAAAAGAAATGACCTCAGCGAAACTGTAACAAATTGGAAAAAATCACCAAATCTCACTCGCTCAAGTAGTATGAGATCACCGACTTTTAGAGGATCAAACAATCAAGAATCAATTGTAAATAAATACATTTCTTATTTAAATTTTACAACTTTTCAATATTTTTAAATATAATATAATATAATAAATAAATAAATAAATAAATAAATAATGTTAATTGAATAAAAACAGAAATAAATGTTTAAATAAAAAATATATTATATATTAATAAACATAATACTATATTTTATTTATTATTATTGTATAAATTTTTTTTTTTTTAGGAATACCCAACTAATTTGAGTCCTCCATTAACAAACCAATTATTTCGTTCACAATCAACACGTTCTTCGAGAAAATTACCATTTTTTAGAAGTAATAAACATGGTATTTTTAATATAAGTCATAACAATGATAAAAATAATAATCAAAATAGTTTTTCTGAAGAAAAACCAATGAAACCAGTATATATAAATCCAAAATCAGATGCTGTTGTAATGAATCGTACTAAAGCTACAATAAACTACAGTAGTGATGCATTAAGTCCACATTTATCACCAATTCAAAAAGAAAGTTCATCACCAATGTTTTTTTCACCGCAATTGAGATATAAAAAAATTTCTGAAGAAAATGCAGCATTAAAAGAACAAGAAATGGAAGAAAAAAGAAATAGAAGAAGATCAAAGTCTTTTTCAGGTTATACTAATGTTAGTATGAATCAAGCTTATTATGATGTGCCTATTCAACCACCTATTCAACCACCAATTCCAGAAGAACCACCAAAACCAAAGGTACCTATAACTCCAAAAAGAAGTAAATCTTTGACAAGAGGAAGAAATCCATCTCGTAATAATCAATCAAATTCTACATTAAATTCAGCTAGAAGAGCTGTTCAAAAAGTACAACAAAACCAAGCTAATAATATGAAAAGATCACCTTCATTATCTAATGAAATAAGTAAAAAACCATCTATATCTTCTATAGGACAAAGTTTGGACGGTGATCATCCTCAAGTTATTACTGGTCAAACCACTTTAAAACGTACTCAAAGTTTAAAGGCTTCATTACAAAGATGGGGTGTTGAACATAAACATTCACAAAGTCAATTAAGTACTACTACTCCAACAACTCCTACTTCACCTTCTATACCACCAGTTCCACCACTTCCACAAATGTCAAGTTCACCTTCAATACCAAATGATGATATGAAAATTAATATTCCAAAGAAACTTGATCATACTCTGACAAACTGGGCTCATACCGCAGAAAATTCAAATAAATTAAACTTATCTCGTCAAAGTTCGCTTAGTCAAAAGTCAGTTAGTCAAAAATCAGTTTCTTCGAAAAATAGTTTTAATAGTAAAACAGGTAAAAAAATTAATGGTAAACTTTCTAATGAGCTATTAATTTCATCATTAAATGACACTTCATTTGGTGTGAATGATTCTAAAGAAAACTCAAAAGGTAGTGATTCTAAATCTTCTAGTTTAAAGAATAGTATTACTGAAAATTCTACATTAATTAGAAAACATAGTTATCGTATGTCAATTTATTCAGATTTAGATGATCATAGTTCAGATTCTTCTGATAATTCATTCATTAAAGATCCTATTAAGGAAGAAGATGTTGAAGATATTATTGTAAATGATGTAAATGACAAACCTAATTCTCCTATCCTTAATAATGAAAGATTTAATGATGATTCAACAAGAAGAGATGATATCTATGATAAATCTTATAAAATTGTTGAAGATAATCAATCTCTTATCCTTCCAAAACAATCACCAAGTCTCGTAAAACAATCACCAAGTATATCTAATAAATCACCAAATCTCTCAAAACTTTATCGTGATAGAAGAAGACCAACTATCGAAAAAATAGAACCTGAAGAAGATACCTATGTAAACGAAACCCATAAAGAAGATAAGCGCTATCCAGAAGATAGTCGCTATCCAGAAGATAGTTGCTATCCAGAAGACAGTCGTTATCCAGAAGATAGTCGCTATCCAGAAGATAGTCGCTATCCAGAAGACAGTCGTTATCCAGAAGACAGTCGTTATCCAGAAGATAGTCGTTATCCAGAAGACAGTCGTTATCCAGAAGACAGTCGTTATCCAGAAGATAGTCGCTATCCAGAAGATAGTCGTTATCCAGAAGATAGTCGTTATCCAGAGGATAGCCGTTATCCAGAGGATAGTCGCTATCCAGAAGATAGTCGTGAGGACAGTCGTTATACAAAAGATAAAGACTCTGATAACTATTCAGATAAGGATAATTACAATAAGAAAAAACGTGATACCGTTTCCACTTATCCTGATGATGATGGTGTTGAAGAAGTTGTTTATAATACCATTAAAACACTTCACTCTACTACATCTTCGGTCTCGGTGAGTAAGGAATTTCCAGATATTACTGTTCTTTCAAACTCAGATGTTGGTTATGATGATATTTCAAGTGTAGCTACTCCTACATTATCTACCGTTAATCAATCATCAATTATGGGTATTCACAACAATAAAAGTTACAATAAGCATGCAGCAGAACTTAGTACTCTTGAAGAAGATTCTTATGAAGAGAGACTTGAAAATGATTCAAATCATTTAAAGGTTGATAATGATAAGAATGGCTATAGTGATATAGAAAGCAATGTTTCATCACCAATATGCAATCCAAAAAGTATTTTAATGGGTGAAAAGTTTAACGAAAATGAAGATTATATACAAATTCCACCAATTAATGATGAACAAAACTTAAAGGTAAAGAGATCCAACTCTCTTACCAAAATAAGAAAGAATATTTTGATGAGACCAAGGGAACTTTTCCCAAGATCTGCCTCATTAAAAGCACTTAAACTTCAAGAAAGTGAAAATAATGATGAAATAATTGAAAAACCAATGATTGAAAAAGAAAAGAGAAATGTTACTGAATCTTTAGATAAATTATTAGTACAATTAGAAAAGATAAAGGATGATAAACTTGATGATGATTCCAAAAATGAATTAAAAATTGATTCTGAAGGAAATTCATTTAATGATTTAAATGAAGATATCACCAAATCCGATATATCTATTATTAGATCAAATACGGATAAACAAAGATTAATTATTTCTAATTTAGAAAGAAAAACTCCAGAACCAGTTTGGGGAGGTAAAAGTGATCATGGTAAATTTAAAGTAGAAAAGAATGTTGTTGATACTAATTCTATTCATATTGAAACTGAAGAAGCTACACTTACTGAATATACTGAAAGTGGTTACACAGGTGAACCTGAAGTTATTCCACGTAAAGAATCTCCAGAGCCAATTAAGGAACTCACTCCAAAATCTTCTGTGGAAAAAATTATTATGAAAAATGATTCTGATGTTAAGAGTTTAAAGAGTACTATATCCAGTAGTAATGTACAACGTACTTCATCTAATCGTAGTAATAACCTTAAAAAACCTAAATCTGTTATTTCAGAAAGAGAAAAGAAGGGTAGTAAAGGTAGTTTATCTCCATCTTTACTTTCTAGTTCAGCATGGCAATACTTCAACTCTAATAAGAAGGATGATCATTGTGTTATTCAACCATCCCAAACTCCAACTTCTTTAGGTCTTAATAATAAAATCTATAAATCACCAAAATTAATTCATCGTAATCGTTCCTTCAACAATAGTAGAATTATGAATACTATTCCAATTGCAGATGCAGCTGCTGTTGTTAGATCTCCAAGTGTTACTACTGAACGTTCTTCACTTAGAAAAGTTGATTCTATTGATACAGATATCATTATACCACCATCCATGGATACTAGCAGAAGTAACAGTGTTAATAGTAATAGTGCTAAAGAAAAATTTAAGAAGTTAAGTCAATTAGTTAAAAATGCTAGTTTAACTAGTAGTCCAAGAATTGCTAGTCCAAAAATCTCATCTCCATCCAAACCTCTTTATATTATTTCACCATCTCTTCCAGTTTCTAAGCCAGAAAATTCAGAATCCTCTCCAGTTTCAAAGGATGAAAAAGTAAGATACCGTAGAAGAGTTCCACCAGAAAAGGAAGATAAAACTAAGAATATTTCTACGGAATCAGAATTAAAGAATGAATCATCCAATGAAAAGCTTTCAGGAAATGAAACTGAAACAAGTAGCCATTCTCTCTTACCTAATTTCTCATTCAATAATGAAACTCCACTTTCCATAGAAATTTGTAATGCTCTTGTTCAAGATACTATTAGTAAGGATAATAATGATGCTACTATGGATTTATATAATGCTTTAAATAATAAGAATAGTAAAGTTATTTCATCTAATAATCATAAATATCGTTCCCATCGTCGTAGTATGCCACGCCCAAGAACATCTTCAAAAAAGAATCCATATACTAAAGGTTTAATTACTAGTGAACAACTTCATCCAAATAAAAATGATAATAATGATGAAAGTGAAGGTGAATCTAATGTTACTGAAAAACAATCTATTGTACTTGTATCTTCATCTGGTATTCAAAAGTTTAATGTTGTAAAGCAAACTAGTAAAAATGATCTTGCCAATAAACAAGTTAATGATAGTGTTCCTACTAAAGAAAACGCTGGTGAAAATAATATTGGTATGGAAAACGGTGTTAAATTAGAAAATGGTAGATTAGAAGTTACAGTAAATAGTAAAGATCAAGAAATGAGTGAATTAGCTGAAAAATTATTAGAAGGTGGTGAAAATAAAAACTTTGGATTCTTTGATCAAACATCCTATATTATTACCCCAGAAAAAAGAAAGAAAAAGGGTGAATTCCTTAAGAATTCATTAAAAATCTTCAAACGTAAAAGTAGTAGAAGTAATTCTAAAACTCCACTTATTTCTTCACCAGAATTGATTAGTTTCTCTAATAATAATGGTAATATTGAAACTTATCCACTTAATACAAAACCTATGAAATTAGGTTCTAACAGTAGTGATGAACAAAATACAATACATACTATTCAAAATATATCTCTTCCAGTACCTGATCAAATTACTTTATTAAGTCAGGAAGAACAAACTACAACTCTTACAAGAAATGAAAAACAAACTACTCTTACAAGAAATGAAAAACAAACTACACTTCCAAGACAAGAAGATCAAAATCCTTCACTTTCAAGACATGGAACTCAAAATCCTTCTCTTTCAAGACATGGAACTCAAAATCCTTCTCTTTCAAGACATGTAAATCAAAACCTTTCACTTTCAAGAAACGGACATCAACATCAAAAATCTATTCATTTAACACCAATTCTTCGTAAACCTAGTGTAAATAATAATACTTTCTTAAACTATTCTCCAACTAATGCAAATGCTTCAAGTTTTGCAAATACTACAATAATAAACGAAAGTAGTGAATTAGTAGAAGTTAAACCAACTAAAAGGAAAAGTCATAAAATTGGTAGATTTTTTGGAAAAAAATAAGTAAATAACAACTAATTAACCTAAACAAATACGAAATCGAAAAAAAAAAACATAGAAAAAAAAAAAAAAAAAAAAAAAAAAACGAAATATTTCAAATTCAAATTCAAAACTCTTTATTTAAAACTTTTTTTTTTAAATAATTAACAATGCTATCTTTTTTTTATATTATTTTTCTTAAACATTTATTCTTTTTAATAATAAGTTATATGATAATATTTTTTATTTTAACCTTTTAATAACCTTATATTTTATTATTTTATTTTATTTTTTTTTTTAAGAAAAAAAAATTAAATAAATAAATAAATAAAATATATATTAAAAAAAAAAAAAAACATAAATAATATATATAAATATGTTTAGCTATAGAATTAAAAAATATTAATAATAATAAACTATAATAACATCAAAAATTGATTAAAACAAAAAAAACAAAAACAAAAAACAAAACAAAAAATAATCTAAAAAAAAAAAAAAAAAAAAAAAAAAAACAATAACAAAGAAAAACAAAAAACAAAAAACAAAAAACAAAAAACAAAAAACATAAAAAAAAAACACAAAAAAATTAAAAAATATTTTTTTAAAATAAAAAAAACGAAAAAACAAAAAAAACAAAAAAAAAACAATATATAAAACAAAAAATAATAACAATAATAAATAGAATAAATAATATTATAAAAATACAAAATAAAACAGCATATCAATTAAATAGTTTTAAATTATATAATATATATATAAATATATAAATATATAATAATTTAGTTAATTAGTATAATTATTTAATTTCATAATATAACCTTAATTATATAATAATAATTTTTAAGTTAATTTTTTTTTTTTTTTTTTTACTCTTAAGAAAGAAGTAAAAAAAGAATTTAAAGAGAATATTAAATAATAATATTAATATTAATTTTTTTTTGTTTAAATAATAATTTATATCAAATATTATATAAAAACTAAATTCTCTTTTAAATTAATTTTTTATTTCTTTATTAGTTTTAATAAATGATTCTTATTTATTTAATTTTATTATTTCTTTATATGATTTAAAGAAAAAAAAAAAAAAAAAAAGAAAAATAAGAAGAAAAAAAAAATTAAATTAAATAATAAACAATATTATAAAATTTTTATAAAAAAAAAAAAAAAATAAAAAAATAAATAAAATTTTTATTAATAAAAAAAAACTTGTCTTTTTTTTTTTTTTTTTTTTTTTTGAAAATTCTGGTATAATAAATGTTGTTTCAATTTTTTTTTTTTATTTATTTATTTAAGATAATTAAAAAAAAGAAAAATCGTATATCAAAATTGGTAATGATTCATTAAATAAAAATGAATACTATTATTTAAAGTATTATATAATTTCATTAAGAAATATTATTAAAAAATAAAAAATATAATAAAAGAAAAATAACGGGGAATTTTTTTTTTTTCTTAAATTGAATTTTTTATTCTCTTCTTTGCTGTTACTGGGGCCTCATGATCATTGCCTCTGAGCTCAAAAGAAGTTATGTAAATTCTTATCATACAATAAAGGAATATATAATTGATAATATAAAAAATTTTTAATTTTACTATTTAATTATTTTTAATAAAAAATTTTTTTTAAACTTTTTATAAGTAACATATTTGTTGTTTAAAAAGTTTAGTCCATAATAATTTTTTTATAAAAATGACTATAAAAATAAAATAAAATAAAATATATATATTTATATATATTTTGGTAATATAAATTTTAATTATAAATAAAACTTTTATTTTTTTTTATATTTTTTATAATTAAAAAACAAATTATTAATTTTTTTTTTTTCCTCTATTAATTAATTTAATAATAGATATTTTTTTAAAAAAAAAAAAAAGAAAGAGAGATTTTATATATAAAGAAAATATATTTTTTAATTATTTCATTTTTCCAAAATTATAAATATATCAAAAAAATATTTATACATATACATACATATATCAAAAAAAAAAATATATATATATATATATTTTAATTAATCATGGCCAATACAGATGTTAATCCAACATCTTTTGTAAATAAAGATACTAAACTTGATGCTATCAAGCCTTTACCAGATTTACCAGAAGATTTACATGCTTTAGATTTTGAAAAAATGACGGATCAAGAATTACAAGATTTAATGCAAAATTTAAAAGATCATAATGAAAATTTAGATATAGAAAATCAATTATATGAAAGTTATTATCAAAGAACAAATCCTTATGTTATGAAATTAAATAAATTAAATGATACTACAGATCAAAATCCAAAACAAGAAGTAGATTTAGATACCGCTTTAGATGAATGGGAATTACAAAAAAAATTAAAAAAACGTCAACAACAAAATAATAGAAGAGATGATCGAAAGAAAAAAAAAAAAGATGAAGCAGAAGAAGAAAAACCTATGCTTTTAACTGTTGATCAAAAATTAGAAATTATTGGTAGAGCTCATGATGAATTAAAAGAAAAAATTGAAAAGAAAAAAGATAAATGGGAAAGAGCTATAGATGAAATTAAAGTAACAAAAAAAAAAAATTTTTTTTTTTTTAGAATAAAATAATAATAATAATAATAATAATACATATACATAATAAAATTAAATAAAAAAAATATTGAAATAAATCTGAGAGATTATCAATTATTTATTAATTAAAAATAATAACAACATAGAAAAATAAAATAAAAAAAAAAAAAAAGAAAGAAAAAGAAAAAGAAAAAAAGATCCGCTATTAATAAATATTATTTTAATCTGTATTATATAAATACTTATTATAATATAGGCTGAATTAGAAGAAATAGACTTAAGATTAACAGATACTAGTAAATCTGTTCATGAGTTTAATCGTGATTTTACTTGTCAAACTAATAGTAAAAGTAAAAGGACTACAAAAATTAATGCTGAAAAATTAATAAAATATTATGAAGATAGATTGAGAATGAAAGTAAATATATATATATATATATTTATATTTATTTATTAATTTATATATGATATTAATAAATATAAGTTTTATAATTTGAAAGAAAAAAAAAAAAGATTATATATTTATTTCATTGTATTATAAAAGGAACAAATTAATAAAATATATTATTATATTATTTGTAATTTTTTTTTTTTTCTTTTTTTTTTTACATTTAATAATAATAATAATAATAATAATCAAAAAATATATTAATATTAGGATGCAGTTATTGAAAAATGTCGTTTAAAGAAAACAACTTTAAAAATTCAAAAAAATAAATTATATATTCAATTAAAACAAAAGGAAGAAATGGGTGAAGTACTTCATGCTATTGATTTTGATCAATTACAAATTGAAAATAAACAATATCTAGCAAAAATTGATGAACGTAATTCTGAATTAATAAAATTAAAAATGACAGCAGGTCGAACTATTCAAATTTTAAATAAATATAAGGTATAAAAAAAAAATAATAAAATAAAATATTATATATATATATATAAAGATTATGATTAAAATTTTTAAGTAAAAATAAAAAAATTTCTCTAAATAATAATATATATAATTATTATCTATTCATTTATATCGATATATATAAATACTTGTATATCTTTTATGTGTAATAATTAATGATTATCTAATTAGAATAATTTACAACAATGCTCTCAAGAATATGATAAATTAAAATCTGAAATAGCTCAAAGAAAAGAAATATATTCAAAATTATTATCAGAAGAAGCTAAAGTTACAAATGAAAAAATTAAAGCTGAAAAAACTAATACAAGCTTTAAAAAGAAAATTGATGAATATAGAGTACCAGAAGTTATGGAATATATAGATTTAAAGGTTTGTTTTATTTTTAATATTATAATTATAAAATTTTATATTAACTACTGATTATTAATTTTTTTATCATTATAATAAAATATATATTTCTATCATAATATTAATTTTTTTTTTTATCATTATTATTTATAATAATATAATAATAATTATACTTTTTTATTGTATCTATTTATAATGACTCAACCTTAATATAAATAACATTTTTTATTAAATATTATTTTATTGTTTAATCATGATGATAATAAAGATTGAACAAAACGAATTGCAAAAGAAATTAAAGAATTGGAAAATTAAAGTTGAGATTGCAGAAATGGCTTTAAAAAGGTATATTTTTCATAAAATTAAAATATATAAATAAAAAATAAAACGCTTTTATTACTTTTTTTTATTAATTCAATTATATATTAATTTATATTAATATATATTACTTTAACATATACACAGAATTAGAAAAATATGGAATCAAATAAAAACAACTCAAAAAAAGACAATAGCTGAAGCTAATTAATTAACCAATTAATATTTTTATTAATTTTATTATTATATTTATAACCATTACAATTTTTTTCCCCTTTTATCATCTTTTAAATAAAAAAAAATAATTAATTAATTTAAGATTTAATTGAAAATTACTATCTCAATATAATTGTTTTTTTATATTAAAATAAAATTTTCTATATTATTTCATATTGTAAATAAGCATCAATAAAACAATAAAAAAAAAAAAAAAAAAAATTAAATTTCTAAATGATTTTTACTTTAATATAAATACATTAATTTGTTTTATGTTGGCTCTGTATCTGTCCATGAGTTAAGCTTTTAATCATGGTCTTCAGTAAAGCCTTTTTTTTTATATATTTACTAATTTTATTAAATTTAAATTATTAAACAAAACATTATAAAATCTTGATTATTATTTTATTTAATAAAAGTAAAAAAAAATAATTGTGTAATAAAAATAATAGAAGAAAGAAATAAAATATTTTTTGAAAAATTAAATTTAATATATTTTTAATAATATAAACTTTAAATGTATTAAAAATATCAAAAATCAAAAGATATAAAAAAAATTTTTTTTTTAAATTTTTATTTTATCATTTATTTTTTTTTTTTTTAACTAAATAAAGTAAAAATGGAAACCGAAGTCAAACTTAGAATTAATGAAGAATCTTATCAAAAAGTTCAGGAAAAATTACTTGAAAAAGGTTTTACTTTAAAAGAAACCGATAACCAAACAAATACTTTTTTGGATGGTCAAAACAAAGAAATGTATTATACTACACAGAAAAAAAATTTTTTTTTTCTTCTATTTTCATAATAAAAATTTATTAATAAATGGAAAAATGAAATTTATTATTTTTTTTTTAGAAAAATATATTGAATAAAAATAAAAAATAATAATAATAATAATATTTATTTAAATCTTAAATTCATATAATATAATTGTCATATTATTTTAGGGGTAAAAAGAGATATGTTTTAAGATTCAGAAAAATCTTTAGAAAAGATAAATATCTTTATTTCACCACTTTAAAAGGAAATGCTAATTTAGCTAATGGTATTTCAAAAATTGAAGAAGTAATTATTATTCTTATTAATAATTATTATATTGACATTATTACAATTCTGATTGAATAAAGAAAAAAAAGTATTGATATAGAATTAACTAATTAAAAAAAAAAAAAAAAAAAAAAAAAAAATTAAATTTCATTAATTTATTAATAGTTCGAAGAAGAAATTTCAAAGGAATTATTCGAAGAAATTCTTGCTAATCCTTCAAAACTTCCAGAATTAGGCTTAAAGTGAATTTTAATTTATTCTTTTTTTTTTTTATTTAATTTTTTTTTATTATTAATTATATTGTTATTTAAAACATTCTTAAATTATAATAGACATAACCTTCTTACAAAAGTTTTAAAAGAACATCCAATTGAATCTAAATATGAAATCATTGGTCAATTCACTACTAATAGAAAGAAATTTTTAATTGAATTAGTTAAAGATAAACCATGGACTTTAGAATTAGATGAAACTGAAGTAATATATATATATATATATCAAATAACTAAATATAATATTAAATTTAATTGAATATTTTTATTCTAAAAAATAAAAATATTAATAATATGTTATATATAAATAGTTCCCATTTGGTAAGGCTTATGAAATTGAATTGGAAGTACCAGAAGATGAAATTAATATTGCAAAGGAATCTCTGTAAATATTATAGTTTATTATAACATTATAATAATTGGAATATTCAATATCTCTCAAAATAATTATAATATATATTAATAGTTTTTTTTTTTTTCTTCAATATTATATATTATTATATTATTATATATATTATATATTATTTAAATAATAGTGAAAAATTCATGAATGAAAGTAACATTCCATATACTTATAGTAAAAATAACAAATTTGTAAATTTAATGAAGGGTTCTCTTGATCAATAATTCGAATATAATTCATAAAAATAACAAATAAGTTAAAAACTTTTTTCATACAATTCATATCGAATATAAAAATTTTATGCAGGATTAGTTGTATTAATAACGATAAAAAAAAAAAAAGAAAAAAAAGAAAAAAGAAAAAAAAAATATATCAAAACTTAAATTAATAATTAATGATCTTATTAAAGTAATACAAAGTATTCATTTTTTATATAATATTTTTTCAATAGCAATAATTATTTAATTATGAATAATTAAAAAAAAATAAAATAAAATAAAAAATAAAAAATAAAATAAATTAAATTATTAATAAAAACAGTAAAAATGTTTTTTATAAAAAGAAAAAATAAACTAAATATATAATTAAATATATAATAAAATATAAAAATATTATCAAAAAATAATAAATAAAATTAATAATACAAATACATATATATATAAAATGAAAAACAAAAAAGATAAATTTTAAAATTTTTATACTTTCATAAATTTATTCAAAGTATTAGTGTATTTTCAATGGTTTTATATATTATATTTCTTTTTTTTTTTTTTTTTTTATTATTTTTTGTTTCTTATTTTTTTGAATTTACTATTATTTATTACTATTTATTATTATTATTATTATGATAATAATAATAATAATAATAATTAATAATGATAATATAAACTATTAATTATAACTATTATTGTTGATTATTATAACTACTATTAAAACATATAAAAATTTTATTCCATATATTTTATAATAATTATTTTAATAATTTTAATAATTAATAAAATAAAAATAAAAATAATATATATAATAAAATTCTTATAAGTACTTTATAATATCTTCAATAATATAATAACAATATTCATTATAATATTTTTAAACTTTTTTTTATTTTTTATTTTATATCCAAAAAAAGAAAAAGAAAAACAGCATCAAAACATATCATATAATAATTAAATATACCAATTGGAAAAATAAAAAAAAGTAGATTAAATTTATAAAAATATATATATAATAATAATAATAATACATTAGTTGAATAATATTATTTATAAATTGAGTATTGGATATATCGGATTATAAGTAAATAAAAATATAATTAAATATGGCAACTCCTTACGAAATATCAAAGAACAAATTAAAATTTATATATGATCAATGTGTACCTAAAGAAGAATCTAATAAAAAGGATTCAGAAGTAGTTAATGATGAATTCACTATATTAAAGAAAAAGATACATCAAGATCTTATGGAAGTTAGAAAAGTATGAAGATTTTTTTAAAAAAAAAAAAAAAGTTCAAATATTTTTAAACGAATATATTACAAATAATAAATTAAATAATCGATTAATTAAGATATATAAATTTATATACATATTTTAAGTATTGCTAAAACAAAAAATATTATTATATTATTATTATTATTATTATTATTATTATTATTATTACTATTACTATTATTTATAAATAATTTTCGTTTATCACAAAAAATTTGATTTATTCCTAAATATATTTAAAAATTATGAAGGCATTAAAAGAAAGAGAAAAATTATTTATAGAAAATGAGAATTCATCAGAAACTGCAGAAGCATCATATCATATAAGGTGTAGTATTAAATCTGTTCGAGAAAATGCAAATACATTAAAAGAACTTGCTAATAAAGCAGAGAAAAAAGTATATTTAAATATACATTATTTTCATATATCGATGTATAAATATATATTTTTTTCAATATATTGATAAAATCAAAACTATAAATTTTCGAAAATTACTAAATATATATATATATATTTTTTTTTTACTTATTTATATAATGATATTCCAATTCTATATAATAAAAAAAAATTAATAATATAATATAAAAAAGATGCTTAAAAAGAGGAAGCCAACTCCTGAAGAAAAACAATTTATTGAAAAAAGAAAAGATATCGTTAGTTTGGTATTTAAACATATAGAGGAATGTGAAATGTTAGAAAAGAAAAGATTTTCAGATAAAGCTGCTAATGATAGAAAGAAATTATTATCTTCACCTGCAAGAGGTTTTTGTTATTATTATCATTATTATGTCTATATTAATCTTTATTAAAAGATAATAATAAAATAATAAATCTTTTTATTTATATAAATCTAATAATAAAAAAAATAACATTTTATTTATTTATAATCCTTTCTGTATATTATTATATATAAATAAATAATATTTAAAAAATATAAATATATATATGAAAGAAACCAGTGGAACACCTAATTTTTCATCACCCACTTCACCTTTTCAAGAAAAAGATCCTTATATGGATACTGAATTAGATGATTTTGATATTGAAGAAGATTTAATACAAATAAAAAAAACAAACCAAGAAATTGTAATTATTCAAATATAAAATAATGATAATAAAAATGATGATTATGATTATGATTATAATATATTTAATAATTATATTAACATTTTCTAAATATAAATAATATAAAGTTAAATTTTAATTGGAATTATATATAAAGAATTATTTAATAAAAGAAAGATTAATTAAGAATAATGTAATATTTTATATATAAATAAATATAAATTAATATATTTAGGATCAACAATTGGATGAAATCTCAGAAGGAGTTAAAATTGTTAAACAAATTGCCATTGGAATTAATGATGTATTATATGAATTATAAAAAAAAAAAATAAAATATTACTATTATTTAAAATAGAATAAAATTATTATATTTATTATATTAATCAATGGATATTTTTTTTTATTTATAATTTATAATATATCCGAACATTTCAAATCAAATGTAAATTAGGAATTAGAAAAACAAGAAGTAATTATTGATAGAGTTGAAGAAAAAGTAGATATTGCAGCAGCACATATTGAAACCCTTAATACAAAAATGAAAAATGTAGTTTTAAAGGTATTACAATATTATATAATAATAATTACATTAAAACTATAAATTATTTTTATTAAAAGTATTAATATATTCTATATCCTTTTTAATTTTAATTTATAAAAAAAAAAAAAAAAATTAGTCAATGAAAGGAGAAAAATATATGTTAAATGCTATTCTGGCTATGATCGTTGTAACCGTCATTGGATTTATTATAATAAAAATTTTAAATTATTTCTAAAAAAAAAAAAAAAAAAACAATTTTTTTTAATTTTTTTGTTGTTTTGATTTTCATTATTTACAAGTAAATACATATTAATTGCATTAATCATTATTATCATTGTTTAAAAAAAAAAAAATTAAAAAAAAATAAAAATTTCATAAATCATTATACTTTTTTAAATATATTAAATATTTACTTTTTTCATTATTATTAATTATTAAATATTAATGTAATAATATATGAATAGCTTTTTTCATATTAATAAACACAAAAAAAAAAAAAAAAAAAAAAAAAGAGAAATAATATTTTTTCATAAATTCTTACCTTATTTTAATTTTTTTTTTTTTTTTTTTTTTTTATTATTTTTATTTTTTTTTTTTTTATTTTTATTTTTATTTTTATTTTTAATTTTTTTTTTTAACTAATTCAACTATTTATTATTATTATTATAATTAAAATTATTATTATTATTAGTATTATTATTATTGTTATTTTTAATTTTAATTTTTTTTTTTAAATATTTTTAATATTTTTTTTCTATTTAATTATTAATTTATTATTACTATATATAAATAATTATAAATTAAAAATAAATGTTTTTTTTTTTTTTTTTTTTTCTTTTTTTTTTTTTTTTATTTTTAATTATTCATATAGGTTATATATATATAAATATATACATATATTTCATAGGATAAACCATAATTTCATTTATTATGATTTATAAATAAATAAATTAATGCGATGATATTATTTATATTGTTGTTTCTTTTAAATTTGAAAAAGATAAAAAAAAAAAAAAAATTAGTGAAGAAGATCTGGATCACTTTTTTCTACATGAATGGTTGGTCTGACAACATTCTTTTTATTTTGATTATTATTAGCTCTTCTAACTTTAGAAGCTTCTTGTAATTCATAAATTAATTTTTCAGTATCTTCCCAACCAATACATGAATCAGTAATGGATTGGCCATAAACTAAATGTTCTTTTCCTTCTTTTGGAATATTTTGACGACCTTCAACTAAATTAGATTCTATCATAACCCCTAAAATTTCATTACTGGTATCAGCTTCCTTTAATTGACGACAAATTTCCTTACCAACATCTAATTGTTTTTTGAATTGCTTACAACTATTACCATGAGACATATCAATCATAATTTTAGTTGGTAAATTATGTGCAAGTAAATGAGAAGCACAATCAGAAATACTCTTTTCATCATAATTAGTAAGCTTTTTACCACCTCTTAAAATTATATGACCATAGCTATTACCAGTGGTTTCAACAATAGCACTAATACCTTGTTTAGTGACCTTTTTAATAAAATATTTATATATATTTTATTAAAAAAAATTATTAAAAAAAAAACATAAATAAATTTAGATATATTTTTATTATAAATTATATAATATCATTATAAATATTAATATTTAATATGAAGTAATATAATATATTATTTATTAACTTACAGAAAGGAAACAATGACTGGCTGATGCAGCACGAATACCATCAATAGCAACTTGGAAGTTACCATCAGTACCATTCTTAAAACCAATTGGACAAGAAAGACCAGAAGCAAGTTCTCTATGAATTTGTGATTCTGTGGTTCTAATATATGTAAGTGAAAATTAAAATATATAAAAAAAAATTAAAAAATTTTAAAAAAAAATGATTTTTTACAATTTTTAAAAAATAATATACATATATATAATAAAAAATAGGTATTGAATTAATTGATAATTAAAAATAAAAATTTTTATATTTATTAAAAATTTTTGCTGTATATATATTGTACCTTGCACCTACAGCACCCCATGACACTAAATCACCAATATATTGTGGAGAAATTGTATCTAAAAATTCAACAGCGGTTGGAAGACCTAATTCAGTAACATATAATAATAATTTTCTACCAATCTTTAAACCTTTATTAATTTGGTAACTACCATCTAAATATGGGTCATTAATTAAACCTTTCCATCCAACAATAGTACGAGGCTTTTCAAAGTAACTAATATTTTTATATATATATTTTCATATTATATATAAAAATTATTAAATATAAATAAAATATATATTTTATATATTATTTATAAAAGTTAGTTAATATCGTTATTATTATTTTTATTATTATATTAGCAGAAAAATAAGAAATAAAAATAAAATCAATTAAATAATTAAATAATAAAAGAAATAAATAATAAATAATAAATATATGTTATATATTATTATTTTATTATTATTCTATTATTGTTATTATTATTGTTATTATTATTATTATTATTTAATAAATAAACATTAAAAATTATATCATTTATATATTTAAAACGAAAAAAATAAAAATAATGAAATTTTATAAATGATATATTTGTTTTCAAAGTTATATATATTTATCTATTTATCTATATTTTATTTATTTATTTATTTATTTATTTATTTATTTACTTACACTCTCATAATAATGAGTAAATCATCTTTAACTTTTTCATTAACTTCCTTTAATTTATTGGCATATTCTTTAGCAGCATTAACATCATGAATAGAACATGGACCAACAATAACAACAAGACGATCGTCTTTACCATCCATAGCATTTTCAATAGCTTTACGTGAATTTGCTACAGTATAGTATGCCTTTTCAGTTAATGGGTAATCCTCCATTAAAATTTGTGGTGGAATAAGTGGTCTAATTTTATCAATTCTACGATTATCTAATTCATTAATAGAATCGTGTAACTCCTTTTTGCTAGAAGTATTAGTGGTAGCAGCTGCAGTGTTGTCAGACATGATTAAATATTTAAAAATTTAATAATTTTTTTTTATTATAAATTTAGTGTTAAAAAAAAAAAAAAAAAAAAAAAAAAATAAACTATTTACTATTGAATATTTTTTTTTATTGAATAATTTTTTATTATTAATATTTAATCATTTCATAGGGTAAATCAGTATATGTCACGTGATATAATTTTAAGATTTTAATATTATTCATTTATATACATCATATCATTTAATACTATTCAATAATTGGTAAATGGAAAATTTTTATTGATTAATTATATTTTATTAATTTTTTGTTTTTTTACTTCCAAATAAATTAAAAAATTTACAATTAAAAAATTAATTCTCAATTTTTATAAATAATAAAAAAAAGATATATATATATATATGCATATAAAAACATAATATATAATTTTTTTAAAAATATTAAATTAATATATATATTAAATTGTTTAATATTAGTAAAAAAAAAAAAAAAAGTTTTTTTTTTTAGTAAATTACTTTTTTTTTTTTTAAAAAAAAATATATGAAAGCTAGTTAATGCACTGTTTAATATAAAAACTAGTTTTTTTTTTTTTTTTATATAGAATACAATATTTTTTTTAAAAAATTATTTAAAGTTTCAATTAATTATTTAAAAAATCTCTAAAAACCAAAAAATTTAAAAGCATATTTTTTTTTTTCTCTTTCTTTTATTTAAAATTATTTAAATTTTAAAACAAAATAAAAATACTATTTTATAAAAGAATATTTAAATTAATGTAGATATAGTTTTAGAAGTTGGTATTGGTGGTATTTTTTGATGTCGCCCTTTTAATAATGTTTGCTATAAGATCAAAATTAAAAAAATAATTATAATAGTATTATTATTATTATTACATATTATTATTATTAAGTATTATTATTATTATTACATATTATTATTATATATTATTATTATTATTTTAATATTATCTTTATTATTATAATTTTTTACTATATATTATTTATTTATTTATTTAAAAAATATAATATCTTACTCTAATATTTTTTTTATCAACATTTTTCTTTGCTTTATAATACGTATAAGATTCCTGGTTATTTATTTTATCTAACTTAAATTTACTTTGGTCAACATTTATATTACTCTAATAAATTTATTAAAAAAAAAAAAAAGAAAATATATTGAATATTACTGATTTTGATTTTATATATATAATCAATATTATTATTTTAATTATTTTTTAATATACATTTGCTTGAGCTGCTGATCCTTCACTTTCTGCTATATGAGAACCATACAATGAATCATACCAAGCTTCAAATTCTTGCATTAATTTTTGACGGCATTGATCTACTAATCTTAAACAATATTCAACTTCTACTCTACAATTTTTTAAACTATCATATTTACTTCTATAATGTTGTTTCAATATTTGCATTTGTTGCATAAGATGGAATTCATCTTCATCCAATACCTCTTTTGTATTGTCTTTAATAAAATAATTTTTATAAATATAAATATATATATTTATATTTAGATATATAACCTTTAGTTTAATTTTTACATAATAATAAAACTATATAAGTAAAAAATTATTTACTTGTATCAAAATTCCTATTATTTTTCTTTTTATTTATAACTTCTCTTAATTCATCAATTTGGGCTTTAATTTTATTAACACTTTCGGCAAATCCTTTAGCTGTCTTTTTCTTTTCCTTAAGAATTGCTAATAAAATTATAAATATAAATATTTTATATATATATATATAATTAAAAAAAAAAGAATTAATTAAACTGTATAACTAATATTTCCATATTATTTTATAAATATTTTAAATAATTATCACTAAATAATAATAATAATAATAATAATAATAAAACCTTTATTTTCTGTTAATATTTTATTCATCTCAGCACCATTGCCTCTTTTAAATATTTCAAATTCTTCCGATCTATTAGGAGGACTAAAGTTAGCTTTACTTCCAGTATTAGAACTTGTATTATCTTTATTCAAAACTTTCTGTATTAATGGTAAATCTTGTAAATTATTTATTTTTAAGGTATCATCATCCTATAAAATTAATTAATAGTGATATTGTATTTAAAATATATTAAATATTAGATATTAGATGCATGATAATATCTTTTATGAAATTATTATTTAAAAATTGAAAATATTTTAATCAATTTTTATGAAATACTGAATTATTATTTTAAAATATATATACATGTTCATTTTTGTTTTTGGGAGAACCAGTTTTAAATACTTGACTAGAAGATATTGATGTTAAATTCTCTTCTGTCTTATCTTTATCAAAACCATTTGAATTATTATTATTATTTGAATTTGAGGATTTAGCTGAACCCTTTTTCTTATTTTTCTCTTTCATATTTTTATTTATTGTTTTTCCATTTGGAGCCTAATATTATATTTATATATATAAATTTAATATTCAGCAACACAAAAAAAAAAAAAAAAAAGAAAAAATAAAAATTAAAAAATATTAATAATTATATATTTTATAAATAAAAAATGTTATAATAAATTTTTCCATTCTCCAAAATATTACCAATCCAATTCCGAATCCACCACCTTCAATATCACCAACGCCATCATCTTTATCATAATTTGATTTATTCTATAAAATTTTTTTTTCAAATAAATGAGAGATTATTATACTACTTTCATATATAATAATTAATCACAATATAAATATATTATAACATATTCTAATTTATATACCATGTTATTTTCATGTTCTTGTTTGTTATTTTCATTATTTCCATTAGATTGAGAATTATTTAAATTAGCATTATGTTTAATAAGTTTAGAATTTTCTTCCATTTCCGTTTCCAGATTTATATATAATTTTCTAAATTGATTAAATACTTCTTTGATTTGTCTTACATTGATAATCTTTTTTGATTATTATTATTTATGCATAGATATAAATATTTAAATATGATAAAAAAAAAAAAGATGATAAAATTTTTAATTATAAAAATTCATATTATTTAAAATAAACTAATATTATGTATATAATACCGGTATTTCTTCACTTTCATTATCAATATATGATTTAATTTGTTTTCTTAATTCATATTTCTGATTATCATTATAAGGTTCATATTGAATATTAATTTTGGAATTAAGTGCATCATGCATTGATAATTCATGTTTTAATTCTTTAATTTCTCTTTCATATTTTTTAATCAATGCCTAAAATCAATATATATACAGTGATAATAATAATAATAATAATAATAAAATGATAATAATAAAGAATAAACAAGTCAATAATAATATTAATAATAATAATAATTAATAATAAATAATAAAAAACATTAATTTTCTTAAATAAGATCAAAAAAAAATTATTCGATTATTAAAATTTTCTTCTCTAAAAAATATATTTATATCATGAATATATACCATTGGATCATATTGAACATTAATAATTGGGGTATTAGATACACACATCATTCGAGTTCCAAATCTTAATGTTGAGATAGTTTCCTCTATATGTTCTTTAACTCCCCAAATATTTGCAATCATAATAGTATTACAATTACCACCTAATGCATCTCTTAAAACACTAGTTAATTTTGATTGACGATATGGAATATGTTCTCTAATTTTTATAGAATTATTTTTTTATAATGTATAGTAATTATTATCATTATTATTATCATTATTATTTTATTAATTTATTATATGCTTTAATATATATAGTTTTAATTTTAATTATATATATATATCAATTATATTTTTCATTTACCTTTTTTTATCAGATAATGCTATAATAACTTGTTCCAAAAATGTTAACGATTTATTAATATCTAATTCCAAAAAAAAAAAAATAATTATTATTATTATAATATTTTTTTACATATAAAATATACATTGTTAATTATTTTTGAAAATAATAATAAAAATTTAATATATCCTTCTATAAAAATAAATATATGTATATATATATATATATTTTTACATTTTGCTTCTTGAAGAGAAACACCAGAGGTTTGAGTTTTAGATAGTCTTTCAGATCCAGCTAAATCAACTAAATTTAATTTTGAATAAATTACTTTTTCAGATGATTCCACTCTTGACCTTGATTCAAGATAAATAGTAAAAATACAATGCGATCTTTTCAAAAAAATATATATATATTATATTATATATATATTTATATTATAGATATATTTGGTAAATATTTAATCAATTCTTCGGGGAATATATAAATATATATACATTATATATTTATATAAAACTATTTATTGATCATATTTATATTTAATTGATTTATTTTTACCTTGATGAATTTTTATTTAATTGATGTTCAGCAATTGATCGGTTGGTTTCACCTTCAAATAATAGATTTAGTGCTTCTTCTTCTGTATTTGCAATTTGTAGTGATAAATTTTTTACAAGTGATGGACCTTATATATTATAGTAAATAAGAAAAAAAAAGATTTTATAATATAAATAATTTAAATATTTTTAATTTTATAATATTCAATTATTCATCTATTAAGCGAAAAAAAAAAATAAAAAAAAATAACGGAAATAAATTTTATTTATTTTTTCTTTTTCTAAATGAAAAGATATTTTTAAATTCATTTTATTCATACCAATATTTTCATCCACCACTTTTAATGCACCAGTACAATTTTCATCGTCATTTAATGAAGCTAATAAATCAACCATTTGTTCATTATATATTTCTAAATAACTAATTCTTACAGTAATAGCCATTTGTGTTTTATTTGCTATTTCTTTATAAAGTTGAGATATCATTCTTGGAATTAAACCTCTATGAACATAATTTTCTGTTGTTCCTGTCATTGTATATGTTTTTCCAGCCCCTGTTTGACCATATGCCTTTTTAATTTTATTATTTTTATTATTATTGTTGTTGTTGTTATTTTTATTATTATCATTATTATTATTATTGTTATTATTATTATTGTTATTATTATTATTATTATTATATAATCAAAATTTTATATATATTTTTTATTCATCATATATTTGAAAAGTAAAATATTGATATTAATTACTTTTTCATTATTACTTTCATAATATATATCAATTATTAAATAATTACCAAAATTGTTCCTGTATTAATCCATTTATAATATGAAATATTAAATATATATTTAAAAATTAAAAAAAAAAATAATTATTTATTTTTTTATTATTATCAATAATTTTTGCAATTTATCAATCCAAATATTAAAGCATTAAAAAATGTATTATCTTCATATATATAATTATTTTCATGTACCATTATATCCATCTATCAATGATTTTAATATTGGTGCTCCACATTCATCGAAAATACATTCTTGAGAAGCATTATGTAATATTTGATCAAATTTAAAATCCCAATCTTCTTGCTGATTATTAATAAATCCACTTTCTGAATTTTTTGGAATATGAATATGGATTGACTATTATATCATAATTAAATTAAACATATATATATTTTATAATAAATATATTATATAAATTATTATTAAATATTATAAATATCGACGATTATTTATTAATTTTAATTATAAAATTTTTTATTTATATTAATTTTTTGATATATATATATATATCTTTTCTTTTATCTCTACATTTGTCTCTTGACTTATTTGTAATATATCATTAGCGAAATCTGATGTTGGTCTCGTTCTAACAATGACTTTTACATGTTTTGGTTTCATTTTTCCTATTATTTAAATTACTTTGACAATATTAATATTACATATATATTTTTGAGAAAGAATGTAAAATATATATATATAATTTTTTTTATATTTTTTCTTCTTCATTTTATTATTAAATTATATTTAATATAGTTCAAAAAATTTTTTATTAAACAAAAGTATTTTAGTAAACTTTAATAATTTTATTTAATAATGAATTTAGTTATTTAGTATAAATCATTTTTAATATATATATATATATAATACTTTTATTATATTTTCCATTTTGTAGGTAATGTGGATTTTTTATACCAATGATTCTATATTATATAAAGTATACATATATATATAAAAATATAAATATTATGATATCACATAAATTTATGTACAAACACATTAATTTAAAAAAAAAAAAAAAAAAAAAAGGAAATTTTTTATATTAAAATGAAATTTTTTATAATTATTTTTAAATTTATATATATATATATTTATATATTTTTTTTTTAATTTTTATTTTTTTATTTAGATAATATGAATAGAAATTTTAATTACATAATTAATAAAAATTAATTATTAAAGAGGATAAAGAGGGAAAAAAAAATTAACAAAAATATATATTATTTATTATTTATAATATCGATTAAATTTTTTTTAATTTTTTTTTAATTTTTTTTTTTTAATTTGTTATTGAAGAATGTATTTTTTTTTTTTTTTTTTATTAATTATTATAAACTTAAATAGTTAATGTGTTCTTTTAATTAATAAAAAAAAACACATTCATCATTGCGTTTATATTAAATAATTTATTATTTAAGTTTATTATAATATTGTGATTATATAGTAATAATTTTAGAAAGAAAGAAAAAAAAAAAAAAAAAAGAAAAAAAAGAAAAAGATCTAATAAAAAAAAAATAAAAATTTATATATATATTAAAGAGGTACAAGAATTGGTTAAAGGATTCTATTTTTTATGAAATTTACACCAGATTAATTTTTTTTTTCTAATTTTAATATAATTATTAAAATATATTGATTATTTGTTTGTATTTTTTTTCTGTTATGTTATTTATTGATTTTTTTTTTTTTTTTTTTTTTTTTTTTTTTTTTGTTCTTGTCTTTTTGTTTTGTTTTGTTTTATTTTGATTTTTTTTTTTTTTTTTTTTTTTTTTTGATTTTTTTTTTTTGTTTTGTTTTTAATTTTTAGTTTTTATTTTTTTTAATTTTTTAATTTTTTTTTTTTAATCTGTTTATGTTTTTTTTTTTTTGTTAAGAAAAGCTTTATTATATATGATTAGAAACCAGAGGCTTCTAAGTTCATTCTTAGAACAATATCTGTAACAATAGCAATTACAATTTTAATTTGACTTGTATCTGTTGCCCATGTAAGATGGGTATATATACGTTGGGCAGGATTTTCACTTTGCATTACAAATTGTTTTCCGAAGAAACCAGTTGCTTTATTCAAATCACCATCATCTTTATATTAAAAATAAAAAAAATTAATTAATATTAATATTATAATATTATTAAAAATTGTTACAAATACTTTTATCTCTTTTATTATTATTATTATTATAATTATATTATAATAATTATTATTATTATTTATTATTATATTGTTTTTTTCATAATATTGTTAATAATAATAATCAAAAAAATTACCTTCATATTCAGGGAAATATTTACTAATTGGTGATACTTTAATCTTTTCTTTAAATATATCGATTTTATTTAAGAATAACATAATAGCCGTCTTTTTAAATACATCCTTTTTAACAATTTCACCAAATAAGTGAATTGCATCCTTCATTCGACTATTTTTTTTTTTTATATGTTAAATGAATTTTTTATATGTTAAATGAATTTAATTTCATTATATAGGAAAAAAAATTTTTTTTTATATTTATAAATATTATCAATATATGTTCATATTTATTAAAAAAATTTTATCTGATACTTACTTCACATTAACATCTTCTCTCAAATTTTGATCATAACAACTAATAGCTACTATGAAAATAATTGTTTTAACATCATCGAAATAACCAATCTATTGTTTTATTTTAATATATATATAAATTTTATTGTATAATGAAATTTAATTAATATATATTCCTTTTTTTTTTTTTTTTTTTTTGTTATTATTATTATTAAAATAACAACAACAACAATAACAACAACAACAATAATAATAATAATTACCCATTGTCCTCTCAAACTTCTCTGACCCCCTACATCAATAATTCTATTATTTTTTAAGAGTATAAAAAAATTTATATTAGCAAATTTTTTTTTATTTTTATATCTTACTATATATAAAAAATATATATATATATTTAAATATTAAATAAAAAAATTTACCTGTATGGACAACGTTGAATAACAACATCTGTCTCTGATACTTGTGTTGTCATAATTCTACAATTTAATATATCTTGATCACTTGGAGAATAATTTGGTGCAAGAATTCTATCGATATTATTAAAGAAGCTTTTTTTTTTTTTTTTAAAAAAAAAAATAATAACATATATAATTTTTATAAGTATGACATGTTTTTATTTTATTAATTTTTTATATATATTTTATTATTATAATTATTTTCTCAATTTCAAACTTACTATCTTGCTGATTCAACTATTTTATTTTATATTATTAATTTAAATAACGAGTTTTTTTTTTTTTTTTTAATTAAATATTAAAAATTAAATATATATAATTAGTTTTGTTTACAATAATAAATTGTTTTTTGTTTTTAAAAAATTTTTTTTTTTAATTTTTTTTGAAATTGACAATTAAAATAATGATTAATATTATAAATAATTAAATAGAATAACATACTAAGATTAATTTCATGTTCTCTATCAATAGCTGTTTGAATGGCTTTTGATTCAAGCCATAGTTTCTTTAATATATTAGTATAATCAATAGGTATCAAAAACGTTGATTCATAATCTTCTAATAATTGATTTGCTTGTTCTTGAATGATATTTCCATATTGAACTATTGATAATATAAATTTTTTTTATGTATAATATTGATTATATATTATATTTATACAAAATAAGTTATTTACATTTATAAAAAAAAAAAATTTTTTTTATTTATTTATTTTAATTTATGTTATTTTATAAATTTTATACTATATTATATTGTTTTATAATATTAAGGTATATATATATATATTTCAAATAATAAAATAAAATCAATATGATTTTATATTTATATAAAATATTTTGGGGTGTAAATATTATAAAAAATTATATATTTATAATAAATAAATAAATAAAATATAAATATATTTAAAAATTAGTATACAATATTTTATTAATTTAAATACTTATTCACTCTAATATTCATTCTAATTATTAATATTTTATCAATATTTATATTTATATATATATATTTTTTTTATTATATATATATATATTTATATTTCTTTTAATTAATTAATTAAGAAAATTCTCCTACCTAACCATTCTCCTCTTCAAGTTTTAAATCTAGATGAGGTAAATATTCAATAACTTGTACCATAGCTTCTATAAGGTTTCTTACAATTCCAGGTCTAAAGTTCGCTCTTTCATTTTGTGAAAGACCTTTTGTATAAATTAATCTAAATTGTTTTAATAAAGTTGATTTACCAGCTTCTGCTGGACCTAATAATAATAATTTATTTAATACAGCATCTTCTTTTTCTTTAACTTTCCTATCTTCCTCAATTTTTGCATCAATTTTTTTCGATTGTTGACGTGCATCTTTTGCAACATCTTGTTTTTGTTTACAAAGTTTAGCACCCATTTTTTAAATGATGCTTTTTAACTTTATTATTTTTTTTTTATTTTTTATATTTTTTTTTTATTTTTTATTATTTTTATGATTTATTTTTTTTATTTATTATTATTATAAGTATTAGTATTATTTATTTTATTATTTATATTATGTTTTATTTGTTTGGTTAATCAGTTAATCAGTTGTTTTTTTATTTGTTTGATTTAGAATTGTATTGATTTAATATAAAATTATTTTATATGTAAATTTATAAAAAATATATTATATTTAAAAACTTTTCTTTTATTTAAAAATAAATTAATAATTATTTATTATATATTTTCTATGTACCTTTTTTTTTTTTTTTTTTTTTTTTTAATAATAATGCTAATATATTTTATGATATTCTCGCTTTCTTATTTAATAAACACTTTAATACATTTACTTAATTATTGAGAGTAATATAAAAATTGTTTTATTTTCTAATACTTTTTATTTGAAAATACTTAATTATTACTGAATGATAATTTTGTATTATTGAATATCTTTTGTATGTTACGTTAATAGATAATTTTTATATAAAAAAAGTGACACTAATATAAATTTTTAAAATATAAATTATATAAAAAATTGTAAATGTTTTATTAATAATACAATACGAAAAAAATTATTTATGATATTAAAAAAAATAATAATAAAATAAAAAAAAAAGTTATAATATTATCAATTAACAATTAAAAATTATTATTTTTTTTTTATTGTATATATATATCATATTCTTTAATATTGTAGATTTCTTTATATATTGTATAGATCGACTATAATATTTTTTTTTCCTTTAATAAAATAAAAAAAACTATATAATTTTGTATCAACCTTTATAATAATATATTGAATCTTCAAAGTTATCCTTTCAATGGTAAAAATCCTTATATTATGTATGAACTCTTTGATAAAATATTATTTCAAATGATAATAATATCTCTTTGTTGTGTATATATTGTTTTTTATTTTATTAATTATTATATTTTTTCCTTAATTTTTTATTTGTCTATATAATATAAATTGGTTCGTTGGTTTATTTTTATTCACAGTTACTGTCACTTTTATATAATATTCCAATATATTCAATAATATTTCTTCTATTAATCGAAATAAAAATTTTATATATATATATATATATCAACTGATCAAATCTTTCTCTCTCTCTTTCTAGTTATTTTTTTTTTTATTATTATTATTTTTTTTTTTTATTTTTATTTTTTGAATTTATTGTTTAATATTTACTATAGTTTTATAAAAGCTTCTTTTTCATACTTTTTTAAAAAGAAAAAATAAAAAAATTAATAAATTTATTAATATGAAAAAAAAAAAAAAAAAAAAAAACTATAATAATAATAATAATATAGATTATAATTATAATTATTACCTTTTAATATTTTTATTATTACCATTACTATTATAATTACTTTTTTAACAATTAAGATTTATTAATTATTAATTGTAATTATAATTAAAAATATAATTAAAATTATAATTATAATTCTTATAAAATTATATTTTTTAAAATAAAAAAATATCACAACATATAACTATAGGATTAAAAATTTAAATTATTATAAAATATTTATATAATCAAAAATAAAAAAGATAATTATAATTTTAAAAATATTAAGATTTTTTAAAAATATAAAAAAAAATGAATATATTTTTATATATTTTTATATATATCAAAAAAGAAATTTTAGAATAATTTTATTCTATTTATTTCATATTTAGAAAAAAAAAAACTATAATATTTTGATTATGGATAAAAAGTTTTATTATTAATTATTATAATTACTATATAAAATATTATTAATATAACTTTTACTATTATTAAACTAAAATATTTGTATTATTTATTATAATTTAAACATCTTATTATAAAAAAAAAAAAAATATATATATATATATATATATAATTATTATAATTAAAAAATTATATTAATATTAATTATAGAAATACGATATATAGTTCTTTATTGAAATAAAGAGCTATATATACATTTCTTCAATAATAGAACTATATATATAAAAATCAATTATTTAAATTAAAATTATAATTAATACTATTTATGAATATAATCTAAAATTATAAATTACAATTATTATAAATATCAACAATTACAATTACTCTTAATATGATTCAAAAAAAGAAAAAATAATAATAATAAGTTTTAATGTTTCTAAAAGATTTTTATTTTAATAATAATGAAAAAAGTTATTAATATATATATTATTTCATTTTAAATAAAAGATTTAACCTATTTTTTACAAATTTATTATATCATAAAGTATATACTTTTTATTATCCTTTATATTTTCTTTAATAATAGTAGATTTATTATTTTTTATTTAAAAAAATTTTTATCAATATATATTTTCCATATTAACAAATTAATATTTTATAAAGTTATACAAAAAATATAACCTTTTAAGAGTAAAATAAGAATTAAACATTTACGGATACCTTCAATAAAATATAATTAATGATACGAAATTACTATATAATAACTAATTCTATTTAATATTGATTTAAAGTATTTTTTTAAAAATTTCTATTATTTTCTATTTTCTATTTTTAATAAATATAATAAAATGCAACGATAAAATAAAAGTTTAATTAAATATTTTTTTGTAATATCATTGTTATGAGAAAAAAAAAATGAATTAATTTTAATTAATAAATCTGTAAAAGAAAAAAAACATGTAACATAAAAAATGAGAAAAAAAAATGAATTAATTTTAATTAATAAACCTGTAAAAGAAAAAAAACATGTAACATAAAAAACTATGACATAACACAACATATTATTTTATTATTTAACTATATTATAAATTATAAATAATCCTCATATGAAAATATGGTTCATAGAGATATTTATATAAAAAAAATACTAATAATTATTAATACTGTATATTTCAAATATTTATTTTAAAAATAAAAAATATGAAATAATTCATTAACTTGGATTATTTTAAAGAAAATTTAATAATATTTAAAATATATATAATATAAATTATTATTATTATTAAATATACATAATTATTATTAGTATTATTAAGTATACATATGTTTTTTTTTTTATAATTTAGTAATTTAATAAAATTTTTATTAATAAAATTCATATTTCATCTTTTGTAATAATGTATATAGTTCTATTAAAATATTATAATATTATTAATTTTTAGAGAATAAATATTTATTACTATGAAATATCACTATATACAAATTGTTATATTATAATATAACAATAATATTAAAATTGGTACTAAGGTTTATAATTTTTCTGTCTCAATAGTTAGTTAATTGAAGAATCCGTAACTGAAATATAACTTAATCTTTAAAATAATATAATTAGTTTTTTCTTGATTCATGTATTATAATATAATTTTCTGTATTTATTATTATTATTATTATTATGATATTTATCATGTAACTGTAAATAATAAATAGTAATTATGTTTTTATATCCTATAAATTATTAGTATTTAAACTATTATTAAATTATTAAAAGATTATATCTTTTTTTTTTTTGTACATAAACAAATCTTTAGTTAATAAATTTATTTATCCTCACTCTTTCTTATTTTGTATATTAAATTTTGTTACACTAAATTAATATTTTTTTAATTATTTTCCATATTTGTACTAATTTGTTTTGTTTTTGTTTTTTTTGTTTTTTTGTTTTTTTTTTGTTTTTTTTTTTTTTTACATAATTGTATTTTTATATATTTTACATATATTGAATAACAAAAAATAAAAAAAAAAAAAATTTTTAAAAAATATTTAATTGTATATAATATATATAATAATTAAAATTATTTATTTTACTATTTATTTTTATTTTATTTATATTTAGTTTTTATTTTATTTTAATAATTATTTTTTATTTTAATATAATAATAGATTTATGGAATATCACCATAATAATTTGATACTCATATGACTTTAATATCAAAAAATTATTATATTAATATTAATATATTTTATATTATGTTATCATTAATAGGTTTTATAAATATTTTAATATATTTTAATATAATTATATAATTATTTAAATATTATATAAATATTATATAAAATATTATATAAAATATTATAAAATATTTAATTATACTTTTTTACTTTTAAAATATAATTTAAAATATTATATTTAAATTATTCCAAAATCTTTAATCATATATATTATAATATATATAAAATAATATATTAATATATTGTGATTAATATTAAATACATAATAATAAAATGACTAATAATCATAAATTTTAATTTATATTTAATATATAATTTTTAATATTCCAAAATAAATAGATAAATATAATTTAAAAAATAAGAAAAAAAAAAAAAAAACCTGTTTGTTTTTTCATTTTATAACATGCTCAAATACATTTAACTACATTTTATATTTATTAATTAAAAATGTATTTAATTTATTTTATGTACGTAATTTAATAAAATTATTATAAATAAAGTTTTTATATTTAATATTTGTATTTTATTGGCTTTTTCTTTTTTTTTTTTTTTAAATATTTTTTTTTACTAAATGTATATAACAAGTTTAATTAAAAAAAAATTTTTTTATTTAAAAAAGTATTTTATTTTCTTTTTCTTTTTTTTCTTTAAAAATTAAAATAATAGTTTTATTTTATGGGAAGTAAAATAAAATTTAAAATTGATTGAAAATCAATAATTATTTTGAGAAAATTTAAAATAAATAAACAATTAATTAAAAATTATTCACTTTTAAATATAAATGTAGAAATATATAACGTCGTTCTCTTCGATGTAAATTTAATATAAACATTATTATTTATATAATTTCTAAATATAAATTAAATTTAATTTTTTTATAATAAATATTTTTAATTAATAATCTTTATTTATATTATTTTACTATATTATATATAAATCTAGTTAACATAAAATAGATGTTTTAAGTTTTTATTTTATATATATATCATTCGACGAATTTTACCAACATTTTTTAATTATTATTTAAATAATCAATATATCATCTTTATAAACAATATGAAAACAAAGTATAATAATAATAATAACAAAAATTCGTATATAAGAAATAACATTTATTTATTTAAAAATATATAATATAATAATAACAATTATTTTTTGTATTGTATAACAAATATAAAGAAGTCAATTTTTATATCTTTTTTTTTTACATATTCTTATTAAAGATATTATAAAATTATTTATTAATCATTATAACGTTTTGCGTTTTTTTTTTTTTTTTTTTTTTAAAAAAAATAATATATATTAGAAGATTATTAAAAGTTTTAATAATTATTAATATAGAAAATATTTAACAAGAATAATAATTTTTTTTAAAAAAGAAAAAAAAAAATCACTAAAATATAAGGTTTATATAAGAAATAATAAACAGTTTTCACAGAATAATTTATAACTTCAAAATAGTTAACAAAATAATAACATTTTTATCGTAAACGTATGAATTATTATTGATAAATAAAAAATTATAATATAATATAATATAATATAATATAATATAATAATACATTCTTTTATAAGCAATATTATCATATCAGTTTAAATTTATTTTAAATTCCATAATAAAAAATTATTTTATTAAATAGATAAACATTTAATATATATAGTATAAATTGTAAAGTTCAAATACTTTATAATATAATATATTTAATTAAAAGAAAAAAAAAAAAAAAGAAGTAAATAAATAAATAAATAAAAGAAAATTAAAAAATAATTCAAAATGAAGAAACCTGCTACCCCTCAACATCAACATAATGAAGAGAAAATAGACGGACGTTATTATTGTACTTGTGATTTATGTGACTCCGATTATGATGAATATGATAGTGAATATGATTCTTATTCTGACTATAGTAGTTATTCAGAATATGATGAAGAAGATTATGAAGATAGTGATGATTTTATCGATGAAGATGTCTGGATTGATTCCGATTATATCAATGAAGCATTATTTAATATGAGACCTTCATCGGGTTGGAATTCAACTACAATTCCAAGAAATAGATATCAAATACCAGAATCTGTACTTCAAAATGCTGAAAATATAAATTTTTATGTAAATAATAATAATAATAATAATAATAATCCATCAAGAAATAGAAGTGATAATTTATTAGAACAATCACCAGCTCGTCCATTACTTAATTCCGCTAATCATTCAAGACAAACCACTTCTTCAAGTGCAACACTTCGTAATTCAACCATGGGTGAAGAGGAAAGCACTGATGATAATCACACTTATTACAATAATATACCACATCATCATGCTAACCGTCATACCAATGAAAACGATACCAATCCAAATTCAAATATAAATCATCAAAATAATCATCGTCGTAGAAGACATGGTCTTAGACATCGTCATTCAAGTCATCCAAACCTTGCTCATGAAAATAATAATAATAATAATAGTAGTAGTAATAATAATAACAATAGTAATAATAATAATGGTAATAATAATAATGGTAATAATAATACTAGAAATCGTCATCAAAGAAGAATAGATGATAGTGATGAAGAAAGTAGTGATTTTGATGATAATAATATGGATCATCGTTCCTTCCTTAGAAGACATGCAACTAATAATAGTAATAGACCAAGAAGATCTAAAAGAAAACTTTTCTTTTCTCAATTAATGTTTGTAGTAGCATTAATAAGTACATTAGCTTTAGTATTATTTGTACAACTTTTTGGTTATATATTAACTGCAGCAGATCAAGCAAGAGATGTAACTTTAAGACTTTCAAATAGTAATAGACAACAAACTGTTTGTGATAATAATGAAAGAACTGGTAATGAAAATGATGAAAATGCTAATACCAATGAAAATCCATCTTCTTCTATTCCAAATGCAGAACCTGATATAGTATTTACAGAAGAAATGCCAAATACACAAGCAAGAACTAATTATGATGATAATGATGATGATAGTGATAAAGATAATGATAATGATAACAATAAACAAAAAAAGAAAAAAGTTGAATCAGAAACAGATGAAAAACCTGAAAAAGAAAAAGGTGAAGGAGAAGGAGAAGGTAAAGGTAAAGATAAAGATAAAAATGAAAAAGTAGAAGAAAAAGATAAAAAGAAGAAAAAGGAAGGAGTTAATAAAGAAGAAAATGAAGATAAAGATAAAGATGAAGAAGATAAAGAAAAGAATGACTTTTTAGCCCATTTATCTTCATTAAGAGCTGCTCAAGCTATGGCAACTCAAGGTAATCAAAATAATCCAAATCATATTAATGATCCAACACGTATTAATGATCCAAGACGTTTATTAAATCCTTCTGATCGTCTTTCTTCCTATCTTTCTAATTATGTTTATTATAATTCAGATATTTATTCACCATAAAAAAATAAAATAAATATAAATATAAATATAAAATAAATATAATAATAATGTTTTTTTTTTTTTTTTAAAAAAAAAAAGAAATATATAAAAAAAAATTTTTTTTTTTATTTTTATTTTTATTATTATTTTATTTTTTATATATATAAATATAAATTAATAATTGAATTTTAAAAAAAGAATTGATGAATCAAGAAGACATTAAAAAAAAAAGTAACTATTAAAAAAAAATATCATTTATATTTATAATATTATAGGTTACATAAAAAACAGAAAAAAAAAGGGAAACCATTAAAAGAATTAAAAAAAAAAAATGAAAGAAATAATTCAATATTAAAAAAAAAAAAATGAGTATTCCCAATAAAAAATAAATAGATAACAAAAAAAATATAAATTATTATTAAATAATAATAATAATAATAATAATAATAATAACAAAAGATTTATTCCATAAAAAATTTTTTTCGATAATAAATCTTATAAAAATTAAAAAAAAAAAAAAAAAAGAAAAAAAAGAAAACTATAATAAGAAATAGTTTTTTATTTTTTTTATAAATAATAATAATAATAAATAAATAAATAAATACATTAGTAAATAATATGAATTTAAAAAAAAAAAATTATTTTTATAAAAATAAAAATAAAAATTTATTTTATTGTTTTATACTTTTCAAAAAATTAAAAACTAATTTCAAAAAATAATAATATTAAATAATAAAAACTAATAAAACTAATAAAACTAATAAAACTAATAATAACTAATAAAACTAATAACTAATAACTAATAATAATATTTAATAAAAAAAAAAATATTTTTTTTTTTTTAAAAAAATTAATTAATTAATAAAATAATAATAATAATAATTAATGATTTAATTAATTGAAATAATTTAAATAAAAAAAATAAATTAATTAATAAATAAATAAATAAATAATAAAAGCACATCAAATCCTTATCAAATCAAATCAAATCAAATCAAATCCTATAATAAAATAAATATAAAAAATTTTAAAAAAAAAAACCACTCTCCCTTTTTTAATTAAAAAGCCTTGTAAAAAAAATAAAATAAAAATTCAATTATCCAATTTATAAAAAAAAATAAAAAATAAAAAATAATAATAAAAATAAAAATAAAAAAAAAATTTAAAAAAATAAAAAAAAATTTAAAAAAAAAATATATATTTTTTTTAGTTTTTTATTTAATTTCATTTAATTTAATTTTCTCTTTTTCAAATCCTAAAAAATTCATTCCTACATAATTGTGTAATTTTAATTTGTTTAAAATTTATTACAATTTTTAAAAAAAAATATTTTTTTTTAAAAATTGTACCACAAACTTAAAATAACAGCAACAACAATTTTTACAACATTAACACAAACTACTCTTTTTTTTTTTTTTTTTATTTAATAATAATCATCAACAGTATATATTTCATAATATAATAATATATTATTTTTTCAAAATTTTTTTATTTTTATTTTATTTTTAAAAAAATTATAAATCTTTTTTTTTTCTCTTCAAATTTCTTTAATAAATAATAATATAATTTTAAATATATATATATATTTATATATTTATATATATAAAATTGTTATATGTATACTATATACAATATTACACATTATTACAATATATTTTTATTTTTATTTTTATTTTTATAAATTAAGGATTACTGATATATCTCTATATAAAGTTGTCTATTGGAAAATAAATACTTTTTTTTTCTTTTATTAAGAATTATTTAAAATAAAGGAAAAAGAATTAAAAATAAGAAATATATATATATTCTTTATAATAATCATGTAATCCAGTAAGAAGAAAAAAAATAAAATAATAAAAATATAATATATATAAAAAGAATTGGAAAAAAAAATAATAATAATCAAATTTTTATTAATAATTTTATTGAAATTAATAAAGTATATATATATAAATCTATATAAATCTATATAAATCTTGGTTACAAATCAAAATCAAAATCAAATTAATAAAATCTTTTTTTTATTATTATTATTTTATGATAACTCTAACTAAGTATTTTTTTGATAATACCATATTATAGAGTGTTCGAAAAGAAAGAATAAAATAAAATAAAAATAAAATTTATTAGATAAATAAATAAAATAAATAGATCAATAGATGAATGAAAAAAAAATAAATAAATTTAAAATAAATTTAAAATAAAAATAAAAAAAAAAAAAAGATTTAATCAAAAAATACAGAAAATATATTAAAAAAATTTTAAAATTTTTTTTTGATAAATATTTTTTTTTTTTTTTTTTAATTTTAATTTTTTAATCAATTATTTTATCAACTTTTTTATCTTTTTTTTTTTTTTTTTTATCATTTGAACTTTAAAAGATTTTTTTTTAAAAAAAAAAATTTAAAAAAAACTAAAAAAAAAAAAAAAAAATTAAAAAGGATAAATGAATTAATTAATAAAAATTATTTTATATATATATAATAATTAATAAATAAATAAATAAATAAATATCGCGGTAGAAAAATAAAATAAAAAAAAAAATAAAAATAAAAAAAAAAATGTTTAATAATTACGATTACGTATGTATGTAATTCTTTTTCTTCTGTATATATGTATATTTAACTTTTATTAATAAATGAAAAATAATAAATAATAAATAATAATAATACTGTAAAACAATTATTTTAAAATAATTTTTTTAAAAAAATATAATATATATATTAATAATATAAAAAATAAAAAATTAAATAATAAATAAAATTAAAATAATATATAAATAATAATAAAAAGAATATTTTTTTGAATAGTACATAAAAAAAATTGTTATTTTTACTGTATAGATTTACATTATTTCATTTCATATTACCTTTCTTTGTTTTTTTTTTTATTTTAATTTTTATTATTATTTATTTATTCATTTATTTAACATAAAATAATAACAATAACAAAGAAAATTAAAGTAAAAATTATTTATAGATTTATTTATTTACTTGATGTTCTCAATACTGATCTTTTTCATTTTTATTATTCTATCTATATCATATATTTTTTTCAAAAAACTTTTATATTTATATATATATATATATATTTTTAAATAATCTTTATAATTTTTATGTTTAATCCAATACATATTCAAAATATTTATAAACATTATTATTATCCTCAAGGATTTTTTTTTATCTATATATAAAACATATTCTTAAACTTTTATTTCTATTTTATTTTTATTTTATTTTAATTTGTAATAAATCTTTTATATAATTGTACTACTGGTTAAATAATTTTTATTTTTATATTTTGTTAATTAAAACTATAAAAATATTATTTAAAGATATTATATAATAGTTAATGATTTCATTACATTACTATAATAAAAACTCAAATAATAGAATTTTTTTAACAGCATCATAATAAAAATGAGAAAGTTCCCAATATTCATAATCTATATCAATATATATATTTTTTATAAATTATTATCAATATTTAAAAGTATTTATTACTTAAAATATGAATATAGAAACAATTAATATATTTTGAATCAATATTTTATGTTTTCTTTTTCTTTTCTTTTTTTTTTAATAAAAAAATAAAAAAAAACAAAAAAAAAAAAAAAACAAAAAAAAAAAAAATGTTATAAAACATTAATTGAATGTTTTATATTTAACAAAAGAATATATAATCATAATACTTTATATTTTTATTTTTATTTTTAATTTTATATTTTTATTTATTTAGTAAATTTAATGGATAATAATTTATTAATAATAATAATAATTATTTAACAGTGTTATATATATGTTATATATATATATATTTTCATTATTAATCTTTATTATTATAATCATCGTTTTATACATACATATATATATATGTAAAAGAAGGAAAAAAAACATTTATTTAGAATTAAAAAAAAATAAAAGATAAAAGATAAAAATTGAAACAAATATTATATTATCATTATTAATTCGAAAAAGATAAAAAAAAAAAAAAAGCAGATGATGCACAAAGTACTTTTCTTTTTTTTTTTTCATACAGATTTGTTCCTTCTGAACCGGGAAAATCTTTCTTTTTCTATTTTTTATTTTTTTTATTTTTTTTATTTTTTTTATTTTTTATTTTTTTTTTGGACTGCTGCCTTTTTTGAAATTGAATGATATTTCCCAAAAAAGCTAGCTTGAAATAATTTTCGGTTCTGCAAAAATAGTTGAAGAAGTTTCTGATGCAAAAGATAGTTGAAGATAATAAAATATATAAAAAAAAAAAAAAAAACGCTTTTCAACTAATCTATATATAAAAAAAATTCAAAAATATTCTCAATTCAAAAAAATTATTAATTGTTTTTTTTTTTTTTTTTACAAAAAGAATTATAAGAAAATTATTTTTTATATAAACAATATATTTGATTTAATATTATTATTATTACTATTATTATTATTATAGTATAATATAATATAATATAATAAAATATTCCATTATCCTATTTTTTCTTGTAACAAAAAAAAGAAAAAATAATTATTATTATTATTATAAAAAAAATAATGTAACCCATTTAACCAAAAAAGAAAAAAAACTAGTAATTATAAAATTTATTTAAAAATAGAAAAAAGCAAAAAAAAAACTTTTTATTGGAAGAACAAGTATTAGAGCATACATAATAATAATAATAATAATAATAATAAGTATAATAATAGTGTTAATAATATATAATGTATTCATCATCAATATATATATATTGATGATGATTATATATTATATCTTTTACTTTTTTTTTCATATTAAACTTTTTCTTTTTTCTTTTTTTTTTTTTTTTTTTTTTTTTTTTTTTTAAAAAAAAATTAATTACATGATCATGATATGTTTTATATTTTATTTCAATTAATTATATTTATAACAAAGAATAATGATCATATCATAAAAAAAAAAAAAAAAAAATACTTTTAAATAAACTATTAAAAAGATAATTTTAAAAATATTAACAACATTAAAAATGAATATATATTTTATTACTTTTATGATTAAAATAATTTTTTCTTTTTTAATAGAAATAGATATTCAAATATTTTTTTTCTTTTTTTTTTTTTTTTTTTTAATTATTATTATTAGAACAAATTATATTAAAAGATAAAGAAAGAAAGAAATTCAATGGAAACATTAATGTATTATTAAAAAAAAAATAATAATAATTAAATATCTATATTAAAATTCTATTCTTTATTAGTATTATTATTATTATTATTATTATTATTATTATTATTATTATTATTATTATTATTATTATTATTCTTTATTATTATTATTATTATTATTATTATTACCATTATTATTATTATTATTATTATTGATTATTATTATTATTATTATTATTATTATTATTATTGATTATTATTATTATTATTATTATTATTTATTATTTATTATTATTATTATTATTATTATTATTATTGATTATTATTATTATTATTATTATTATTATTATTATTATTATTATTATTATTATTATTATTATTATTATTATTATTATTATTGTAATACAATAATAATTATAGTATTACTCATTTATTTTTTTTAACCCCCTTTATTATTACTTATATTACTTATAGGTAATACAATAATAATTATAGAATTTTTTTTTTTATTATTATCTTAAAATTTTTTGTTGTTCCTTATTATTTTTAAATTATATAATGATTTTTTTAAATTATCATTCTTTTAAATACTTTGTTATTCATTTAATTTTCATTATTTATTATTATATGTAGTAATACTTCTTTAATTTATTATTTTAATTCTTGTTATCTGCTGCTGCTATAGATAACTATTTTATAAATTTCATTGTTATTAATTATCATTATTATTAATATAATAAATATAAAGATAATCATTTTTTAATTATTATTATTAATTATTATTATTAACTATTATTAACTATTATTTATTTATTATATAATTTTTCCTTAAATAAAGTATTGTATTACGATTACTCATTTTTTATTTTTATATTATCCACAAAAAAAAAAAATTATCATTATAAATTTAATTAAAAAAAAAATTTTTTTTTTAAAAACAGAAAAAAAAAAATCCTTAAAAATAACACATAATAATATGATAATAATATAGTTAAATAATAATTAAATAAAGAATAAGGAATAAAGAATAATTTGAATAATAATGAATATTAATAGTTAATAATATTAATAATAGTTAATAATAATTTGAATAATATTTTTATTATTCAAATTATTATATTTAAAGTTCTTTACAAAATAAGATTTTTTTTAATGTAAATCGAATGGGAAAAAAAAAAAAAATTTTTTTTTTTATTTATTTATTTATTTATTTAAAAAGATTTATTCCTATTTGATAATTTCAAAAAAAAAAAAAAAAAAAAAAAAAAAAAAAATTTAAAACAAAATTACACAAACATGGATAAAAATAATAAATAAAAAAAAATTGAAAAATGAAAATAGAAAATAAAAAAAAAAAAAAAATAAATGAAATAGAAAATAAAAAAATAAATGAAATAGAAATTAAATGAAAATAGAAAATAATAATTAAAAAAAAATAATAATAATTAAAATAATAAGAAATAGAAAATAATAATTAAAATATTTTTTGTAAAAAAAAAAAATTTAAAAAAAATTTTACAACAAATCTATTAAAACAGAAATATTAATAATACGACATTAAAAAAAATCAATAATAATAATAATAAAAATAATAATAATGATTAGTTGTATTATATAAATAAAATTAAAAAATAAAAAAGGAATTGAAAACTGTAATGATTGAATTAAATTGAAATTGAAATTGAAATTAAATAGATAAATAAATTTAAAGGAATACAAAGAAAAAAAAGAAGAAGAAGAAAAAGAAGAAAAGAAAAAGAAAAAAAAATTATAATTAATATCATATTTGAATTTTAAATAATAATTAAAAGAGTGTTTAAAAAATAATAATTAAAACAAATCTTATTAAATTTTTTATTCATTGAATTTTTTTAAAAAATGATGAATAAATAATAATAATAATAATAATAATAATAATAATAATAATAAATAAATAAATAAATAAATAAATGTTGATAAATGTTCAATTATTATTCTAAATATGTTGGAAATCATTAAAATCAATTGTTTTATTTTATTTTATTCTATTTTTTATTCAATTTTTTTATTATTTTGTCAAATTAAAGATTATTAATTATTAATTAATAATTAATAATAATTAATAATTAATAATAGTTAATAATTAATAATAGTTAATAGTTAATAGTTAATTATTATTAATAATGAATCATTTACATAATCATTATTCATTATTCATTATTCATTATTCATTATTCCTATTAACTATCCATAAATTTGTTTAGTAATTAATTAATGATTTAATTATTTAATTATTTAATGATTTCATATTTAATATTAAATAATAAACATAAAATTCTGTAATAATTTTTTAATTAATTAATTAATTAATTAATTAATATACATTTAATTATTAATATTTATTTATTTAATAATTTAATTATTTAATTATTTAATTATTTATTTATTTATTTATATTAATTAATATTCATTTAAAAAAAATAATTTTTAAGGAGAAACATAAAAAAAAAAAAATGTTTAAAAATATGAATATGAAAAAAAATTAAAAATTAAAAAAATTTTTTTATTTTTTAATTTTTTATGTTACACATTTTTTAATTTATTTTTTATCTATTTTAACCTAATTAATTATTATTATATGATATAATAATATAATAATAAAATATTAATATAATATAATAATATAATATAATAATATATAATATATAATAATAAAATATTAATATAATAATTGATTATAAATAATTTATTATAATTGATGAATTTTTTAATATTTTTAATATTTTAAATATTTTTAATGTTTTAAATATTTTTAATATTGATTACTCATTATGTATGTTTTATCTCCTTTTTTTTATTTTATTTTATAACTTTTTAAAAATTGAAAAAAATAAAATAAAATTAAAATAAAATAAAATATAAAAAATTATTTATTTATTATTAAATTTAATTAAAAAAAAAAAAATAAAATAAAATTCTTTTTATGGATTAATTAATTAATAAATTACTATTTATTTTATTATAACATTCAATTTTTATAATATAATATATTATAATATAAATTATTTATTTATATATTTATTTATTTAATATTTATTTATTTATTTATTTATATTGAATGTATTAATTCATTTAATTATTATAAAAATCTAAAATATATATATAAATATAAAATATAAATTTTTAGAAGATTTTATTTAAGTAGTTAATAATTATTGTTTTTTTTAATTATTCACTTATACCTTTATATAATTTAGTAACGAAAAAAAATATTAGTAAAGTTAAGTAAGTAATTAATGGCTTAGGAATTTATGAGTAATTTTTAATGGCTTAGAAATTAATTGTTTTTATTAATTACTTATAAATAATAAATAATTACAAATAAATAAATAAACATTTTATTTTTAAGTAGATTCTAAATAATGAAAATAGAAGTTCGGATTCTGCAATAATAAATAAATGAATAAATAAATAATCATATAAATAAATAAATAATAAATAATAAATAAATGAATAAATAAATAATAGTGAATAATTAATAAATAAATGAATCATTATAATAATTATAATAATTATAATAATTATTATAATTATAATATATTATTTCATTAATATTCTTATATATTAAATAGTTAATATAGAAAAAAGAAAATTAAAAAAAAAATAGGGTAGTTTTTTTTTTTTTTAAAAAAAAGAAATAATTTTTAATTAATTTTTTAATTTTAAAGTTTAAAAATATTTTTGGGGGGTATTCATTTTAACATTTAAAATAAACAATAAATAAATAGATAAATCAATAGATAATAAATAAATAATAGATATAAATCAATATAAATAAATGAATAAATAAATAAATTTGTATTTCATTAGTATAAATGTATTATTACTTAATAGATATCATTTATAATATATATCATTTATATTATATTCTATATATCATTTATATTATAATATATATTATTTATATATTATATACTTTATATATAGAAATTAAAAATTAAAATTAAAAATTTTATTGTGGAACACAGAAATTATATTAAATATATTAATCATTAATTATTATATATATTAAAATAAATTCTTTTAGAATAGATTTTAATTATCCATAATATATTATTTAATAACAATATATTTATCATACATTAACACTTTTTTTCATTTATTTATTATTATTAAAATTATTTATTTAAATATGATTTATTTATTTATTTTAATTATTTCAATTATTTATTTAACTATTATATATTTATTTATTTATTTATTTTAATTAATTAATTAATTATATGATCTACAAATTTTTTTTTAATTTTTGTGTTTCTTAATCCTTTTTTGAATGTTGTTTCAGTTTACATTTTTTTAATTATTTTTTTAATTATTTTTTAATTATTTTTTAATTATTTTTTTTTTAATTAATTATTAGATTCATAAAATTTTTATATAAATAAATATTTACATTTTGTAATTAAATATTTTGTATTCTATTTTTATTATAAAAATAGTTTTTGTTTTTTGTTTTTTGTTCTTGTTTTTTTATTTTTTAAAATGCTGTATTTAAAAGAAAAAAAAAACAACTTTTTTTTTATCTTTTATTTTTTTATTTTTTTATTTTTTTATTATCTTTAAAAATAAAAAAACAATTTTTAATGTTAAAAAAAATCATCAAAAAAAAACACAAATATTTTTTACTAAAACAAAATAATAAAACAAAATAAAACAAAATAATATAAATAATAAATAAATAAATAATAACATTATATTTGTATAACCATTCATTTTATATTACTTTTATTCTATTTTTCTTTTTTCTTTTTCTTTTTTCTTATTTTTTCTTATTTTTTCTTTTTATATACTTTTTCCTTATTTATTTATGAGTTTTTTTTTTTCTTTTTTTTTATTCTATTTTTCTATTATTAAAAAATTTTTGTATTTTTTTGTATTTTTTTGTATTTTTGTTTAAAAAATATTGATTAATTTGTTAATTTTTTTGTATTTCTAATTCTAATTTTAATTCTAGATTTTTTTTTATTTTATTTTTTCTTACACTTTTTTTTATTTATTCTAGGTTTTATTATTAAAAATTTATTTCCTATTCTAAAATGAATTAATTAATTAATTATTTATTTATTTATTTAACCATAAAAGGAAGTAAGACTCTTCTAATTTTTCTAATTTTTTTTCTAATTTTATTTTATTTCTTCATTATTTATTTATTTACTTATTTTACTTAGTTATTGTTACATTTTATTCTATTTATTAGAAAATTTAATCTGGCATAAATTATAATTATTATATAACATATAACTTATAATGATAATGATAGTTTTAATTTTTTTTTCATTTTTATTTTTAACTATACATTAAATTGATATTGATATTTGTATAAAAATTTTATCATTAACATAATTATATATATATGAAATTAATAAAAAAAAAAAAAAAAAAAAAAAAAAAAAGAAAATGATAGTATTTATGTTCATTATTTCTTATTTTATTTTTTTTTTAAAACAAAAAAAAATTAAAAATTCTTTTTTTAACATATGATTTGATAATATTTATATTATTGTAATATTTTATATCACCAATAGTCATCATTAATAACTACAAGTACAAAAAAATAAAAATTAAAATAACAAAATAAAAAACATAAAAATGATACACAAAAGATAAAAAAGGAATTATTAAATGAATGAAATAAATATATCATTTAATTAAAATATATAAATTATTATAAATAATTAATTAATTATATATAATATAATAAATAATTATAAATAAAAGATTATTTTTTACTTTTTTTTATAGTATTTTTGTATTGTGAAAGATAAAAGAAAAATAATTATGATTATCTATTATATTTTCTTAATTTCAAAAAAAGAAAAGAAAAAAAAAAACTTAATAAATAAATAAAAAATTTTATCGATCGGTTTTGTTTTAAAATTAATAAAAAAAATTAAAAATTAAAAATAATTTTAATAAATATTTTATATAATTCATTATATTTTATCTATATTTAAAAAAATAAATAAAATTTATTTATTTATTTATTACATGAATATTATGATTATGTAATATGTAATTAAAAAAAAATTTTTTTTTTTATCTCTATGAAATTAATATAAATTAATATTAAATAAATTAAAATTGTCTCCATTTTTTAATCCTTCTAATTTGGTGTTACATTATCTAAGTTGGTGTTACATTAATTATTATTTATTAGTTAATTAGAAAAAATAAAATGGAATAATAAAAATCCGATACAATAATTTTATAATATAATTTAGTATCTAAATACATACATATATTAATAACATAAATATAAATATATTAATCTATTAATATATAAATATATAAATAAATAAATTAATAAAACCCAAAAAAATTAAAAAAAAAAAAAAAATTAATAAAAAATAAATAAAAAATAATTTATATCTAATTTTTAATATAATTTAGCCGAAAAAAAAAAAAAAACATTTTTACATATAAAATATTAATTAATTTAAAAAAAAAAAAAAAAAGAAAAAAAAAATTTATGGTTAAAAAATGGCTAAATTTGGAGGAATATAAAACAAAAATAAACAAAAAATATACAAAAATATGCAAAAAATATACAAAAAATATACAAATACAAATAAATAATAAATAAATAATAAATAATAAATAAAATAAATAAATAAAAAAATAATAAATAAAAATAAAATAAAAATTTAAATTAAATTAAAATATTATAATTGTGTTCGCTTATTATTTAATAATAACAAAAAAAAAAAAGTACAAAATAATAATTAAATTTTGAAATTTGTAGAAGGACAAAAACAAAAAAAAAAAAATACAAAATACAAAATATTTGTTATTTGTTATTTGTTATTTGTTATTTGTTATTTGTTATTTTTTATATTTTAAATAATTATATACAAATAACAAAGATAAAAATAAAAAGATAAAGAAAAAAAAAAAAACAATACAAAATAATATAATATATATTTAATATTTATAATAAAAATAATTTATTAATAATAATAAAACTTTTTTTTTACAGTCTTATACGTTTTATGTTTTGTGCTTTTTTTTTTTATTATTATTTTAAATAGTATTCATTTATGTGTGTGTTTATATTAAATCATTAATGAATTGAATCCTATATTTAATAGATATAATTAATAGATATATAACAAATATTTTATAAATAATTATATATATAATATTATTAATATAGTAGTATTTATGTTATAATATATTATTATTAATATTATTATTATTAATTATTATTATTAATTATTAATTATTAATTATTAATTATTATTTTTATACATACATTTACACATTTTTTTTATTTTTTTTTAATTAAAATATCCTATGACTTTAATAGAAAAACTAGTATATCATATGATTTTCATAGGATATAATAGAATTTATACAATTTTTTATTGATTTATCTTACATTAATATTTTTATTAGATTAAAAAAATTTAACTGCCTATTCCAAGGACACAAAAAAAATTATAATTAATAATAAAATAAAAAAAAAAAAAAAAAAAGAAAGAAAAGAAAGAAAAGAAAGAAAAGAAAAAAAGCCAAAAAAAGCCAAAAAAATTAGAAAAGAAAAAAAAAACTGCCTTAGCAGTAGTACAAAAAAAAATTTAGAATTCCTTTCTTTTTTCTTTTTTCTTTTTTCATTTTTTAATAAATATTTAATTAATTAAAAAAAAAAAATAGAAAAAAGAAAAAAGAAAAACTGCCTTAAAAAAAATTATAATAATACAAAAAAAAAAAAAAGAATCTTATTTGCTTTCTTTTTTCATTATACTTTTATTACAAAAAGCAATTAAGTTTTTTTTTTTAATGAATTGTATTATTTTTTTATAAATATATATATGAATTATAATGCATAGCAAGTTCTTTTTTTTTTTCCCTTTCTTTTTTATATAATTAATATTTATAATTTTAACTTTTTTTTTTTTTCTAAAGTATATCATATATTTATTTATTTATGCTTTCATTTAATTTGGTTTTAGGTATGTTCTTATGCATGTAATATTTATTCTAAACACACACACATATTTATTAATAATATTATTATTATTCTATAAAATGTATTGAATTTTCTTTTTTTAATTCTTCTTTTTTTTTTTTTTTTTATTAAATTCTATACATTTAACTTTTTCATTTTTATTATATATTATTTCTATATATTAAATGAAAATTCTATTTTTTAGTTTATGGGGGATTACAAATATAAATGATGAATATTAAATAATAATAATAATTAAAATATGTATTTTTATTTTTATTTTGTTGAGACAATATACAAAAATAAAAAAAAAATAAAAAAATAAATGATAATAAAATTATTTTTTTTGATCTTCTAGTGAAAATTCATGAATCTTTTTATAAATTTTTTTTTTATTTTTGGTATATCAATAAAAATAATATTAATATTAATATTAATATTAATTAATTAATATGTTACAGGTGATTTATAAAAATTTATTTATAAAAATTTATTTATAAAAAAAATTATTTATAAAAAATTATATATTAAAAAAAAAAAAAAAAAAAAAAAAAAAAAAAAAAAAAAAAAAAAGATGAATAAAATGGATAAAAATGAATCATTTTCATTTTTATATTTAAAAAATCATATTTAATTAAAAAAAAAATTTTTTTTTTTATTTTTTTTTCTATTTTATTTTATATTTAAAATTTTATTTTAATTTATCGTTTTTAAGATTAATTTTTAAAAAAAGGACTTTAAAAATGACCCCACTTTAAAAAAATAATTATAATATCTATTTTAGATATAATAATTTTTTTTTTATTGTTGTTTTCTTTTGTTTTAAACTGTAACATTCATTAATCTTTTAAAACTATAATGATATATATTATTCAATGTTATGTTATTTCTATATAGATAAATTCTATTGTAACATATTATAATGAAATTTAATTAAAATAACTATTTTATTATTTTTATTAAATATAAAAATAACAAAACTTATTTTAAACAATGAAAATAATAATAAAATGATATAAGTTTTTTTTTTTTTATCTTTATTTTTATTAATTAATTAATTATTTTTTTATTTATTTTTATTTATTTATTTAATTGTTATTCCTTTTTTTTTTTAACTTTTCTTTTACAAATTACTCATCATTCATCATCATTTTTTAGGTTTTATCCTTTTATGGTAAATGTAATAATAACCTATTTTTTTTTGTTTTTTTTGTTTTTTTTTGTTTTTTTAAGGGTAATACAATTTTTAATTATTTATATTAAAATAAAATGATTCATAAAAAAGATTAAACAATAAAAAAAAGTTTATCTATTATATAAACAAAAAATAAATAAATAAATAATTTAATAATTAAATAAATAAATTATATAATAATAAATAAATAAATAAATAATTTATATATATATAAATTATATATATTTGTATATCATCAATATATAATTTGTATATTAAGAATAGTATTTCTAATAATTATTTTATATTGGATTGTATTATTTAAAAAACTTCTTTCATTTCTTTTTTTTTTCTTTTATTCTTTTTTTCTTTCGATTGTTAATATTTTACATAATTATCGTTATTGTTCATTTTTTTATTGTAGTTAATATATATATATAAAACCTTCTGTATTTTTTATTTTTTTTTTCATATATAGTAAACTTTTCCTAAATTAAAAAAAAAAAAAAATAGACGAATTTATTTCCTTTTATTATTATATAATTAATAATGATAAAAAAAAAATTAATAATGAAAAAAAAAAAGTTTTTTTAAGTAAAAAATAAAACTTTATTATTTATAATTTTTTATTATATTATATTATATTATATTATTTTAAAATAAAAAAAATAAAAAAAAATTGTATATAAAAAACCATCTTCAAAAAATAATGTCAATGTAAAAATGTCAATAAGAGAATTTTAAAAACTTTATAGATATAAATAAATAGAATAAAATACATTGATAATATATTATTTAATATAATTAATATATTATTCATAACTAAATTACAATTAATATAAAATTTTTAAACTAAAAAAATAAAAAATTTATACTTTAAAAAATAAAAAAACTTAACTCATAAAATAAAAATTATAATTTTATTTAGGTTAAGTAAAAAATCTTAAAATCATAAAAAATTAATAAATAATCTTATTGAATAATGTTTATATTGCATTATATTGTATTATATTACATTGTATTATATTATATTCTATTGTATTATATTATATTATATTGTATTATATTATATTGTATTATATTATATTATATTATATTATATGATATTGTATTATATTTGTTAATTTTCAAACTTTATATATATTATACTGTACTTATAATATATTGTTGGTGAATTTCATATGATTTCCATCTATTATTAATTAATAAATAAAGTTTGGTTTTTTTTTTACTTTTTTTTCATATCACATCTATCAACACATATTATATTACATTATATTATAAATAAAAAACTTAAAAAAAAGTTTATAATAATTTTTAAAGTTATTTATTTATTTATTTATTTATTTATTTATTTATTTATTTATTTATTTATTTATTTATTTATTTATTTATTTATTTATTTATTTATTTATTTATTTATTTATTTATTTATTTATTTATTTATTTATTTATTTATTTATTTATTTATTTATTTATTTATTTATTTATTTATTTATAAAATTTAAATTATTTATTATATCATAAATACATAAATACCAAACTTAGCAATAACAAATATCATTTTTTTTTTAAGTCATTTTTTTATTTGTTATTACAATTACAATTAGAATTAATGAATTAGTCATAAAGTCATATAAGGAAAAAGATTGGTTTAAATTCTATAGTATATAAATAAATAAATAAATAAATAAATAAATAAATAAATGTATAGTTAATAATAATAAATAAATAAATAAATATGTAATAAAACTTTTATATATAATATTTTAATTTTATAATACATAATACATAATTAATGATTAACATTCAAATGTCACAATAAATAAATAAAAAAAATAAAAAATGAATTAAGAATTTAATTAACTAATAATTTAATAATAATTAAAAAATAAACTTTTTTTTTATACATAAAAAGAAATCAAATAGAAAGAAAAAAAAGGTATTACTAATTATATTTCTTTTTTTTCTTTTTCTTTTTTTCTTTTTTTTTTTTATAATTTCCATTTCTATAACTAAAAAAAATTGAACAATACTAAAAAAAAAATAAAAAAATAATAATAAATTAAAACAATGAAGAAAAGCTAAGAAATTTGATTATTTAATCCTATGAATAAATTAAAGTAAAATTATTTCCTAACGATTTCTTATTATTATTTAAGAATTAATAAATAATATTTTTATTATTTATTTATTAATTATCAATATTATTAATTATTAATTATTATTAAATAAAATTTAATATTAATAAATTTTAAATTTTTTATTATTATTATTTATAAATAAAATTTTTAATATAAATTAAAAATTAAAAAAAAAAAGTTTTATGTTTATAAAAAAAAAAATATGAATTAAACATTATTTAAAAAAAAAAGAATAATTAAGGCAGTAGATATTGTTTTAGCATTATAACTATTATGTTTATTATTATTATAGGCTTTTCTATATTTTTTTCAATTATTTATTTATATATTATATTATATATTTATTATATTTTATATTTTAGGCAGGTTAATTGGTTTTATATATTGTAATATTATTTTTTTTTTCTGTTTTTCATTACCTATTTTTTTTTTTGGATAATTATATTTAAAAGTGTTTGATATAATTATCTTTATCACTATCAAAATAATAACTGTAACAACAATAATATTATTAACAATAATAATAACAGAAGTAGTAAATAATGGTCAAACAATAATGATGATTAGTGGTAAAATAGTGGAATGATAAAATTAAACAATAGTTAATCATTAATCCATTAATAATAATAATTAATAATAATAATAGTATGAGTATATTAATATTTATTTATAATTAATAATTAATAATTAATAATAAAATTTTTAGTTTAGAGTTAATACACGAGTTAAATTTAATTATCATTAATATTTAATTATATTGACACTTAATATATTTATTAAATATGACACATATTAATTTATATTTATAATATATTTATAATATATTAGTTATATTTATATATCATTAATAATATAATAGAGGATAAAATTACATTAAAACAGTTATATATAATATAATATAATATAATATAATATAATATAATATAATATAATATAATATAAATATGAAATATTAAAAAAGAATTTATATATTAATATATATGGTATATATTACTATATTAATATATCATTCTTTTTTAATATTTAATTATATTATATTATATTATATTATATTATATATTATTATGTGTTATATATAAAGATTTATAAATTTCCAAAAAAAAAATTATTTTTAGAATTCATTTGTTATTTTGTTATTTTGTTTCAAATAATTGTGTTTTAATATAAAGTTGAAAATTTAAATTTATTATATATTTAATATAATTATTTATAATTTAATATTTAATATTTAATATTTATAATTATTTATATATAAGAAAAAAAAAATTTTTTTTTTTATTTGAGAAACCAGTACTTTCTCAGGATGATGATGGCTATAAAGAAAAATTAATAGTGAACAAGCGAATAAGAAGTAGGTTATTTTTTTAACTATTCTTTAATAAAATTATTATACATTATACCTTTTTTTTATTTTTTATATTTTTTATTTGATACTTTTATTTTATTTTTTTTTTAAAAAAAAAAAGAATAAATAGATAAATTTATAGTGAATAAGAAGTTTTTGTAAAAAGACAAATTTCGACTCTTTTATATATATGTCATTTAATATATACCAAAAAAAAAAGAAATTATAATATTAATAATAAAGAAAAATAAAGAACAAAAACATTTTATTTTAATAAAATAATAAAAAGTAAATATTATAACTTATTATTAATTGTAATTCTTTTAAAAAAAGTAAAAATAAAATATAATGAAATTTTAATTTAAAATTATATAATAAATCATTTTTCAAAAATATAAAAAAAATAAACAAATAGTATATTAGTATTTTTACTTAACAATAACCAATATTTTATTTTATATTATTAATAAATGATATTAAATACCAAGAAAAAACTTGTTTTATTTTACTTATTTATAGAAAGATTTAAATATCACTATTAATAAAAAAATAAAACAACAAGTAAAAACAGAGATAATAAAAATAAATTAAATTTAGTTTTTATAGATAATAAATTTTTTAATATTTTTAATATTTAATATTTAATCAATAATTAAATAAATAAATGAATAAATGAATAAATAAATAGTTAAATAAATAAATAAATAAGTAAATAAATGAATAAAGTAAATAAATAAAATTATGATTAATATAAATATATTAATATATTAATAATATATAAATATATAAATATATAAATATATAAATATTTTTTTTTTTTGTATTATTTTGTATTATTAATAGCTAGGATTTGAATTAGTAATTCTAATTAATAATAATAATAAATAATAATAAATAATAATAATATAAAAAATAAATAATAATAAATAATAGAATATTAAAAAATATTTGATAATAATATTTAATATTAATAATATTAATATATAATATATAATAATATGTATATTATTAATAATAAATAATAAATAATATTATTAAATAAACAATAATAATTTAATTTATAATAATTTAATAAATTTAATTTTTAATAAAAATATATTTTAAATATATTAAACAATAACTTTATTATATACAAAATAATTATTAGAATATATATTAAAAAATATTTATGATTTATTCCATAATATAATATCATTTAATAGATTAATATATTAAATAATATATTAAAGTTAAAATATAATAAAAAGAGGCGAAATTTTTTTTGATATAAAAGTTATAATATTTTACCTAAAAAAAAAAAAAATTTTTTTTTTTTTTTTTTTTTAAAATTTAAATATTAAAAAAAAAAAAAATATATTAAATATTATTATATTATCATATAAATAATATTTTAAAACTAAAATACCCTTAAAATATTATTTTTTTAAAAAAAAAAAAAATAATAATAATAATATAAATATTTATTATATTATTATATAAATTATTTAAAATTAACAACTTTTTATTTTATTTATTACAACTATTTAATTTTAATATATATTATTATATTATTCAATAACGAAAAAAAAAAAAGAAATTATAATTTATTTTTATATTTATTAATTTTTTTTTAATCATCTACATATATTAAATATAGATGTTATTAATATTATCAATTATATCAAACACTATCATAGTATAATATTAATAATTCAGACATTTTAATTAATCAATATTATCATAAATTTGTCTTCTTTTATTCATAGATAACTTTTTTTTTTTAAAAAAGAAAAAAAAAACAAATAAATAAAATTAATAAGAATAATAAGAATAAGAATACGAATAATAAGAATAAATTATATAATACCATAGAACATAGATATAAAAAGAAAAGAAGAAAAAAAAAATGGATTCAGAACCAATATTTCACTCAATACCAATAAATAAATATGATATAGCAGGAGATGAAGAAAGAATGAATGAAATGATAGAGAATTCTATTAGATATAAAACATTTAATAAAAATGAAGTAAAATATTTATACCACTCTTTAATAGATAATTGTATCTATTTTCTTAAAACTTCATATGAAAGTATATATGACTCAAAAACTGAACTTAGTCGTCAAGAATATGGTATATATATAGAAGATGTTATACGAAAGGCTAGAATAACGATACCTTTACTTTATGGTATAATGTTTTATATTAAAAGATTCCGTCAAGCCGTTAGAAAATGTCCAAAGATTATACTGGGATTAAACAAAGGTTTAACTATTAAGGAACCAAAAGATCTTAAAAAAGTTTTTATAATATCTGCTATATTATCATTAAAATTTTTTAATGATCGTGTCATATTAAATACCGAATGGACAAAATTTTTGGAAATTTCAACTGATGAAATAAATTTATGTGAAAATCAATTCTTGAAGTTTATCAATTATAACTTACATTTGAATTCAAAAAATTATTATGTTTTTATAAATGATTATTTAAGTAAATTTAATTCAGAACCAAAAACTAATAATAATAATAATAATAATAATAATAATAATACTTCTCATTCCATAGATAAAAATTTATCATCATTATCTATTCAATCTAAACAAGATACCATTAATGATAATAAAATAAATATCCTTATTAATGATACCAATCCAAATACCAATAATAATGTTGTAAGCATAAATGGTCATGGTCATGGTAATAATGATAGTATATTAAATAAATTACCAACACCTGTTGATCCACCTTCAAGTATTAAATTGAAATCAACTTCAACTATTAATAAAAATAAAACCCAAAATATATTTTTATCCATAACACCTACACCATCAAATCCTCATTCATTAAATGAATCATCAAAAAATACCATAACAAATAATAATAACGATATATTTTTATCCATAACACCAAATTCTTCTACTTTTACTACAACTACTAATTTATTAACCCCTACAAAAAATAGTATTCCACAATTTTTAACTATTGATTATAATAATAATAATAATACTAATGGTAATGGTAATGGTAATAATAATTGTAATCATAATATCATTCCTAGTATTCCATCAGAAATAATTTATAATGATTCCTCTACTATAAATGAACGTTCATCCACAGACTACAGTATTAATAATAATAATAATAATAATTGTAATTTAATATTACAAAAAAATTATAGAAATTCCATTTTACCATCACCTATTCATGAAGATATTCAAAAGAAAACTCAAAATATTAGTAATAATAAATCATCAAATAGATATGTATACCAAAGTCTTCATAATCATAAATTTAAACCCTATGGACCTAATACAACAAATATTAGATTACCAATTTGTTGAAAATCAGAAAAAAAAAAAAAAAAAGAAAATACAATTATTAAAATCATTCATATATAATATTATTTATTATACAACAATATATCAATATCAATATATCAATATATCATTATATCATTATATCAATATATCAATTTATATATATATCCTTAAAATCATATATCACAATATTATCATTATATATTTTTATCTATAGAAGAAATAAAGTAAAGAAAGAAAATAAAGAAAATAAAGAAAAAAAAAAAAACAATATAATATAATTATAATATTATTATATTAGATTATATTATATTAAGATATCAATATCATACAATATTTATCATTAATTATAATTTATTTATATTAATCTATTATTTTATCCCAGTCAGTTTAGAGAAAAGAAGACGAAGACAAAATCATATTCCAATACTAATACTAATACTAATAATAATAATAATAATAATAATAAAATATAAAATAAAAAAAAAAAAAGAAAAGAAAAGAAAAAAGAAAACAATAAATCTATATAAAATAATGTACATAGTTATATTTTAATAATTTTATATTGTTTTTTTTTAAACAACTTTTTTTTTTTTTTTATTAATAATAATTTAAAAAATTCTTTTAAGTTATTATTATTAAAAAAAAAAAAAAAGAAAAAAGAAAAAAGAAAATAAAGAAAATAAAAATAAAAATTAACAAAAATCAATGATAAAATTCAAAATATTTTATTATTATTATTGTTTTATATATATATATATATATATTATATTTAATTTTATTTTATTTTTTTTTATTATTATTATTATTGGTTTCTTTTTTTTTTAAAAATTCTTTATTATTTATAAAGAAAATAGAAAATGAAAAAAAAAAAAAAAAAATTTTTTTTTTTTTCTAAATATAATATAAAAATAAATTTCTTTTTTTTTTTTTTTTTTCGTTTTTTTCTTTAATTAGTTAACAATTTTTCTTTTTCAAGTATTTTAATGTTAGAAAAAAAAAAAAAAAAAAAAAAAAAAAAAAAAAAGGAAAAATTACTATTATAATAGTAGTTTTTAACTTTTTTTTTTTCTATTTAATGAACTTTTTATTTATTTCCTTTTTATTTTTAATTTTTTTATTTATTTAGTTATTTTTTTTTTTTTTCTTTGAATAGGAAAAGAAGTAGAAGAAGAAAAAGAAAAAAAAAATATATATATATATAAAGAATATATATATATATATATATTTATATAAAAATAAAAACGAATGAATAAAAATGTATTAATAATTTAATTTAATAAAACAAAAAAACAAAAAACAAAAAACAAAAAAAAACGAAAAAAAAAACGAAAAAACGAAAAAACAAAAACAAAACAAAAAAAAAAAAAAAAAAAAACAAAAAAATAATAAAAATAATAAAAAAAAAATAAAACATAATTAAAAACGAAAAAATCAAAACAAACAAAAATCAAAAAATAATAAAAAATAAAATAACAATTACAAAAAAAAAAAATAAAAAAATATAAAAAATATAAAAAACAAAACAAAAACAAAAACAAAAACAAAAACAAAAACAAAAAACAAAAAACAAAAAACAAAAAAAATAAATTAAGATTAAAAAAAACTTTAAATTAAGATTTAAAAAAAATAATATAATAAATATTAAATATAATAATCATTTAATATTTTTTTTTTGATAATATAATATAATAATATAATAATATAATAATATAATAATGTAATAAAATAAAAAAAAAATAAAATAAAAAGTTTTATTTAAGTTAAGTAAATAAATAAATAAATAAAACAAAAAACAAAAAACAAAAACAAAAACAAAAAAAAAAAAAAAAAAAAAAAAACTATAGATATAGTATGTGTATTTTTTGTATTAATTAAGTGTTATTGTGACTGTTATTGTTATTGTTTAATAAATTTTAAATTTTTTGATCAGAGTAATTAAGTAAATAATTATTTTCAAAAAAGGTAAAATTAAAATTAAATTTTATTGTTTTTTTTTTTTTAATTTTTTAATTTTAATTTTTCTTTTTTTTAAAAATTTAAATTTAAATTTTAATATTTTTTTAAATTTTTTTTTTATTTTTTTTTTATTTATGCATAATGTATAATGTATAATGTATAATTATTATTATTATTAAACTTAAAAATATTTAGATAGTAGTTAGTAGTAGTAGTAGTAGTCTTATGCATATACATCATCATTTACATACACATCATATACATAAATTAAAAATTAAAGATTAAAAAAAAAAAAAAAAAAAAAAAAATTAAAATTGAAAAAAAAATTAAAATTGAAAAAAAAAAAAAAATTGAAAAAAAAAAAAAAAATTAAAATTTGTAAAAAAAATTAAAATTAAAATTAAAAAAAAAAAATTAAAAATTAATTTAATATGGATATATTTACATAAATTCATTAATGACAATAGTACAAAAACAAAATAATAAAAACTTATATGCATTGTTACTCAACATCATCATCATTAAATCATTTATCATTATCATTAAAAAAAAAAAATATTTAAAAAAAAAATATATTTAAAAAAAATTTTAAAAGTTTAAATATTTTTAAATAATGAATGAATAATGAATAATAATGAATAAAAATAATAACTATTATGTATATTTAAAATTATAAAAATTTTATATAAAGCATTTAAAAAAAAAAAAAAAGTGAACGATAATGATATACTTGAAAAAAAATTCAAAATCAAAATCAAAATAATAATAAATTGTTTTTTTAAATTAAAGAGAAAAGAAATATTAAAAGTAATATAAATAATCTATAAAAAATAATTGATATTATCAAGTCCTAACTTTTTAAGATTTCTAATTTTTTTTTTTTTGAAGATTAAATTTAATGATATTGGGATCTTAAAAAAAAAAAGTGTTAAAAATAAAAAGTGGTTAACTCTATCAATATTTATAATTAAAATATTTATTATTATTATTTCTTATATATTTCTTATATATTTAATGAAAAAAAAAATTCAATATTTTTATTAGAAAAAAAAAAAAAAAAACCTTTAATTGTTGATAAAATTTACAATATTAATTTAACAAATAAAAAAATCTAATATATATCCAGATTCAGTAGTAATCATAAATCATTAACTCTGTTTCAATTTTTCTTTTATTCTATTTATTTTATATATATATGTATTATGATAATTTATAATAGTTATAACTATTATAAAATTCTATTATAAGATTTTAAGAAAATGAAAATCTATAAGTTATGTATATATATATATATATATATAAATTATATATAAATATTAGAGTTTATTATCAATAAATATATAAATAAATAACCTTTTCAGTTACACTTTTATATATATTTTATTAAAATTTTATTTTTTACATTTATAATTTTTTTGTTTTATTTTCTTTTTTGTTTTTTTTTTTTCAATTGTTGTTTTCTTATATACATTGAAATTGAAATTGAAAAAGAATATTTATTATAGAAATAAACTTTAAATTAGTTTTTATATTTTTTTTTTTTTTTTTTTTTTTTTTTGATTTCTTTTTTTTTTTTTTTTTTTTTTTTAATAATTTAATTAACTTTTTTTTATTATTACTTTTTAAAAAAAATATTATATATATATAATATATAAAAATAATATTTAATAAAATTTATTTTTAATTTATTTTATTTTTTTTTATTTTAATTATTATAGAAAAAGTTAATAATAAGAATTAAATATATATTTAATTATTAAATTAAATAAATTTTATAAATTAAATAAATTAATAATTTAAATAAATTAAATAAATTAAATCAATAAAAAAAATATTATTTATTATTAAAATATAATAAAAAAAAATTACCATTTTTAAACATTAAATTATATAAATTTGTTTTAAATAATAATAAAAAATAAAAAAAAAAATAGTTTTAAATTAAAAAAAAAAAACAAATGGATAAATTGTTTTCTGTAAATAAAATAAAAAAATAAAAAAATAAAAAAATAAAAAAATAAAAAAAAAATAAAAATAAAAATAAAAAAAAAATGAATTTGAATCTTAATAATGATAACCTTCAAATTGATTCATTTATAAAAGCTATCGATAATAAAAATATTGAAGCATTAAAAAAAATTCTTTTAATAAATAATAATAATAATAATAATAGCAATAATAATAATAATAATATTGTTAATAAAGAGGATATTGTTTTTCATTTATACAATAATAATTTATTAAATGGTAAACGATTGGAATTTATACTTAAATATTGTACTAAATATTTAACTGTACCGAATTCTTTAATAAATAAATGGATAAAAAATAATAATATTGAATTATTAAATATTATTTTTAAATATTATAAATTTTTTGATAATGATTTTATTTTATGTTTATTGACTCACTATAAAAATAAAATACCCATAAGTACTCTTAAATTAAATCAACAATTTGAAAAATATAAAGTTTTAGAAAAAAGTGAAAATAATGATTTTATTATATATTTACTTATTCATTATAAAAATAAAATATCTATAAGTAAAACGGAATTCAATCAACAATATGAAAAATATAAAAGTTTAAAAAAAAAAAACGAAGAAATTTATCAAGATAATAATTACTATAATAACTATAATAATAATAACTACAATAATAATAATAATAACTATAATAATACTTGTAGTACTATATATTTAATAAAAGTTATTGAAAAAGGAAATGATTTTTTATTTAAAAATTTAATTCATTTTGGAATACCTATAGATAAAAAAGATAAATATGGTAAAACCCCTTTATTTTATGCTTGTGAATATGGTAGAGAAAATATGGTTAATTATTTAATTAAATTAGGTGTTCATATTAATTCAAAAGATAGATATTGGGAAACTCCTTTATTTTTAGCTTGTGAACAAGGAAATGAAACAATTGTAAAAAATTTATTAAAACATGGGGCCAATTTAACTATGGAAAATATTTATGGGGAAACACCTATATTTTATGCATGTTTAAGTAAAAATGAAAATATTATAAAATATTTAATAGAAAATAGAATAGAAGGTACCAAGGATAGAGAGGAAGAAAATGATAATAGAGAAGAAGATAATAATAGAGAAGGAGAGAATATGAGAGAGAGAAATAATGATAATAATAATAATAATAGTAATAGTAATAATGGTAATGGTAATAATAATAATGGTAATGGTAATAATAATAAAAATATAAATAGGATAATAAATAAGTTAACCATAAATGGTGAAACTCCAATATTTTATGCTTGTAGAAATGGAAATGAAACTATTGTTAATTATTTAATTGAAAAAGGTGCAAATATTAATATAGAATATGAAGATGGTAAAACCTTATTATTTTATGCCTGTGAAAAAGGTTATGAAAGGATAGTAAAATGTTTAATTCAAAAATATATAAATCTAAATCAAAACCTAAACTTAAATATAAATAAAGAAGATCACTTTGGTAAAACTCCATTATATTATGCCTATAAAAGAGGTAATAAAACTATTCTAAAATATTTAATTGAAGAAGGTGGAGCAGATATAAATAAAGAATATGAAGATGGTAAAACCTTATTATTTTATGCTTGCGAAAATGGAAATGAACCATTAGTAAAATATTTAATTGAAATGGGAGCCAATATTAATAAAAAAAATAAAGATAATGAAATTCCATTATTTTATGCATGTGAAAATGGAAATGAATCTATTGTAAAATATTTAATTGAAAAGGGAGGGAAAGAAGGTATAAATAAAGAAAATTGGTATGGTGAAACTTCCATATTTTATGCTTGTCGAAGTGGTAATGAATTAATGGTAGAATATTTAATTGAATTAGGAGCAGGTATATATTTAAATAAAGAAAATGAAGATGGTGAAACGCCAATTTTTTATGCTTGTCGAAGTGGTAATGAAGTAATGGTAGAATATTTAATTGAATTAGGTGTTAATATTTATAAAGAAGATAAATTTGGTGGAACACCTATATTTGATGCCTGTGAAAGTGGTAATAAAAATTTAGTCCAATTTTTAATGGAACTTGGATTAGATATAAATAAAATGGATAAATATGGAGGTATTCCATTATTTGATGCTTGTTTAAGTGGTAATGAAAATTTAGTAGAATATTTAATTCAATTAGGAGTAGATATTAATAAAGAAGATTGGAAAGGTGAAACTCCTTTATTTCAAGCTTGTGAAAAAGGTAATAAAATAATGATTCATAATTTAATTAAAAATGGAGCCAATATTAATAAAGAAAATTGGTATGGAGAAACGCCATTATTAAATGCATGGAAAAATGGTAATGAAAATTTATTAAAATATTTAATTGAAGAAGGTGGAGCAGATATTAATAAAAAATATGAAGAGGATAAAACTTTATTATTTTATGTTTGTGAAAAAAATGAAAAAGATAAAAGTAATAAAGGTAATGGTAAAGATAATGGTAATGGTAAAGGTATTATAAGTAATGAATCTTTAATAAAATATTTAATTAAAATGGGAGCTAATATAAATCAAAAAGATATTCATGATAAAACACCATTATTTTATGCTTGTGAAAATGGAAATGAATCTATCGTAAAATGTTTAATTGAAATGGGAGCAGAGATAAATGGAAAAGATATTCATGGTAAAACACCATTATATTATGCTAATAAAAATAAAAGTAAAAATAAAAATATAATTAATTATTTAATAGAAAAAGGAGCAAAAAATATAAATAATAATAATAATTATTATAACGATAATAATAACTATTATAATAGTTATTATTATAATTATAGAAAAAAATTAAGGATGATATAAAAATAAAAAAAATAAATTATATATATACATATAATTATATATAATTATATATTACATATAAATATATATAATAATAATAATAATAATAATATAATGAAAGATAAATTTCAATGTTATCAAATATTTATTCTCTTTTTTTTATTAACTTCTATCTGTTTTTGTTTATATATATATATATATATTTAACATTATTTATAAATAATTAATTCAATTCAATTCCTTTATTTAATAATTATTTATTATTAACTTAAAAAAAAAAATTTTTTTTAATTATATATAATATATATATGATACCAAATTACTAATCTGTAAAAATAAAATAAAATAAAATAATTCTATAAATATCAAAATAGGGTAAAGTGATTAAGATTTCATAACTAAATAAATAAATAAATAAAAATATTATAAATAATGAAATCAAATTTTTAATCACTTTTTTTTTTTTTTTCTATACTACTAGTTTATCGGTTTGTTTATAAAAAAAAAAAAAACTTTTTGCATTAAAAAAATGCATGTAAACTTTTATACCAAAAAAACTAAAAACTAAATAACAATAACAAGTAAAGTAAAAAAAATAAAAAATAAAATAAAATAAAATAAGAAAAAAAAACCTTTGCATTAAAATAATGCATGTAAATTTTTATACCAAAAAAACTAAAAACTAAATAACAAGTAAAAAATAAAAAGTAAAAAATAAAATAGAAAAAAAGTTTAAAAAAAAAAAAAAAAAGATTAAAAATAAATAAATTAAAAAATAAATTAAATAATATGTAAAAATGTAAAAATGTAAAAATAAATAAACAATAAACAATAAACAATAAATAAAATAAAATAAAATAAATATAATAAATAAATAAATAAATAAATAAATAAATAAATAAATAAATAAATATTAATTAATTAATTAATTAATTAAAAATAAAAATTAAGTTATTAAATAAATAAATAAATAAATTAATAAATAAATAAATGATTGATAATTTATTTATTAAAAAAAAAAAAATTTTAAGCAATGAGTTTAAATTGTCTTAATGATTTACAAATTAATTCATTCATAGAAGCTATTGATAATAAAAATATTGAAACATTAAATAATTTAATAAATAATAACAACAATATTAATAATAAAAAGGATATTGTTTTTGAAATCTATGAAAAAAAATTTCTTAATTGTGAAAGATTAAATTTTATTATAATAAACCATAATTGTCATAATGATTATTATTTAAATGTATCAACATCTTTAATAAAGCAATTAATAAAGGATAATAGGGTGGACCTATTAAAAATTATTTTTAATAATTTTAAATTTTTTGATAATGATTTTATTATAAATTTACTTAATCATTATAAAAGTAATATACCAATTTCTATAAAAGAATTAAATCATCAATTTGAAAAATATAAAATTTTAATTTTAAAGGATAAAAATAAAAATAAAAATAAAAATGATTTCAAGGGTAATCTAAAAGATTTTTCCAAAAATAGTTATGGTTCTACTAATATTGAAGATGTTAATGACGATAGTGATGACGACGTTGACGATGAAGATAATGATGATTATAATTATGTCATTAATGATAGTATTGATTTTTTAATAAAAGTATGTAAAAGAGGAAATGAACATTTAGTTAAACGTTTAATTGAATTTGGAATAGATATTAATAAAAGAAATAAATATGATAAAACTCCATTATTTTATGCATGTGAAAGCGGAAATAAAAAAATAATAAATGATTTATTGGAACATGGTGCAGATATTAATAAAGTAAATGGAAATGGGGAAATAGCATTATTTGATGTATGTAAAAATGGAAATGAAAATTTAGTGAAATATTTAGTTGAACATGGAGCAGATATTAATAAAGTTAATAAAAAAGGTGAAACCCCTATATTTTACGCTTGTGAAAGTAAAAATAAAAATATAATAAAATATTTAATTGAAAAGGGGGCAAATATAAATCAAGAAAATAGATATCATAAAACACCTTTATTTAAAATATGTGAAAAAGGAATTGGAAATGAAAATGGAAATGAAAATGAAAATGAAAATAGAAATGATAATAATAATAATAATAATAATAATAATAATAACGATGATAATAATAATAATGATATTGATAATGATAATGATAATGATAATGATAATGATGATAATAATAATAATATGATAAAATATTTAATTGAACAAGGTGCTGATATAAATAAGGAAGGTTGGGGGAATGAAACCCCAATATTTGAAGCATGTAAAAGAGGAGACTTAGAAGTAGTAAAAATTTTAATGAAATATGGAGCAGATATTAATAAAGTTAATAGAAAGGGAGAAACCCCTTTTTTTTATGCATGTAAAAATAAATCGAAAAATGAAAATTTAGTAAAATTTTTAGTGGAATTTGGAGTAGATATAAATAAAATAGATAGTAGTGGTGAAATTCCATTATTTGAAGCATGTAAAAGTAAAAATAATAATATAGTAAAATATTTAATGGAACATGGAGCAGATATGAATAAAGAAAATAGACAAGGTGAAACACCATTATTTGAAGCATGTTATCATGGAAATCTAGAAAGTGTTAAATATTTAATTGAAAAGGGTGCAAATATAAATAAAGAAAATGAAAATGGTATGACACCATTATTTTATGCCTGTATTAATGGAAATGAAGAATTAATAAAATATTTAATTGAACATGGAGCGGATATTAATAAAGAAAATGAGGATGGTATAACACCATTATTTAGATTATGTATAGAAGGAAAAGGAAAAAATGATGATAATGATAATGATAATGATAATGATAATGATAATGATAATAAAGATATCTTAATAAAATATTTCATTGAAAAGGGAGCAAATGTAAATAAAGAAAGTAAAGATGGAACAACACCATTAATTAAGGTATGTGAAAATGAAAATGGAACTTTAGAAAGTATAAAATGTTTAATTGAAATGGGAGCAGATATAAATAAAGGAAATAATTTTGGTAAAACTCCATTATTTTATGTATGTAGACGTATAAAAGAAAATATAGATTTAGTAAAATATTTAATTGCAAATGGAGCAAATATTGATGATAAAGATAAAAATGGTGAAACTCCATTATTCATTGCCTGTGTTAATCATCATAAAAATATTATAAAATATTTAATTGAAAAGGGAGCAAATATAAATTTAAAAACTAAGGATAACAATACTATATTACATATTATATTTCAACGTAAAAATGAAAATTTAATAAAATATTTAATTGAACTTGGCGCAAATATTAATCAATTAAATAAAAATGGAGAAACTTTATTATTTAAAGCATGTGAATATGGAATGGAAGATTTAGTAAAATATTTAATTGAAAAGGGAATAGATATCAATAAAAAAAATAAAAATGAAGAAACGGTATTATTTAAATGGTGTAATATGGAACAAGAAAATATAATAAAATATTTAATGGAAAGTGGAGCAGATGTTAATGAAGGTAATAAAAATGGTGAAACTCCATTAATTAAAGTATGTAAAAATAAAAATGGAGGAAGAGGAGAAGGAGAAGGAAGAGAAGGAGAGAAAAATAAAAATATAATAAATATAATAAAATATTTAATAGAATATGGAGCAGATATTAATAAAGAAGATAATTATGGTAATACACCATTATTTGAAGCTTGTTTAAAAGGAAATAAAACAATAATAAAATATTTAATTAAAAAAGGAGCAGATATCAATAAAGAAAATAAAGATGGTATAACATCATTAAGTTTAGCATTATATAGAGAATATAAATTTTTAATTGATGATTTAATTGAACAAGGATCAGATATAAATAAAATAATAGATCAAAAAAATGGGGAAACTTTATTATTTAAAGCCTGTTTAATTGGAAAAGAAAATATGATAAAATATTTAATTGATAAGGGAGCAGAAGTTAATAAAGAAAATAAAGATGGTATAACACCATTATTTTATTCTTGTCGTGATAAAAATGAAAATTTGGAAAATATAAAATATTTAATGGAACATGAAGCAAATATAAATAAAGAGGATAAACATGGTTTAACTCCAATATTTTATACATGTTTATTTGGAAATGAAAGTATAATGAAATATTTAATAGAAAATGGGGGAGCAAATATCAATAAAGAAGATAATTATGGTAAAACTCCATTATTTTATGCCTGTGAAAAAGAACATAAAACTATAATAAAATATTTAATAGAACATGGAGCAAATATAAATAAAGAAGATAAAAATAATAAAACTCCATTATTTTATGCCTGTGAAAAGGAAAGTGAAACTATAGTAACCTATTTAGTTGAACTGGGAGCCGATGTAACAACTAAGGAAACAAAGAATGGTGAAATCCCATTATTTGAAGTTTGCAGAAATGGAAATGAAAATTTAGTTAAATATTTAATAGAACATGGAAATGAAGTAGATATCAATAAAGAAGATAATAATGGTAAAACACCAATATTTTATGCATTTGAAAAGGAACATGAAAATATAATAAAATATTTAATTGAATTAGGAGCCGATATTACCAAGGAAACAAAAGATAATGAAACCTTATTATTTGAAGTATGTAAAAATGGAAATGAAAAATTAATAAAATATTTAATAGAACATGGAGCCGATATTAATAAAGAAAATATAAATGGTAAAACACCATTATTTTATCTATGTCAACATATAAAACAAAATGTTGATTTAGTTAAATCTTTAATTAAAGATAGTTCAGATGTAAATGTAAATGTAAATCAAACAAGTAGTTATAATGATACCATATTACATCTAGTAATTCGTCGTAAATATGAAAATTTAATAAAATATTTAATAGAAAATGGAGCAAATATCAATCAAGTAGATGAAGAATATGAAGAAACACCATTATTTAAAGCATGTGAATATGGAATGGAAGATTTAGTAAAACATTTAATTGATAAAGGAATAGATATAAATAAAAGAAATAAAGATGGCGAAACAGTATTAAATAAATGGTGTAATAATGGACAAGAAAGTATAATAAAATATTTAATGGAACATGGAGCTGATACTGATCAAGAAAATAAGAATGGTGAAACTCCATTAATTAAAGTATGTAAAAATGGGAAAGAAAATATAGTAAAATATTTAATTGAATATGGAGCAGAAATAGATAAAGAAGATAACTATGGTAAAACGCCAATATTTTATGCCTGTGAAAATGATCACAAAAATATAATAAAATATTTAGTTGAATTTGGAGCTGATATAAATAAAGAAGATAACTATGGTAAAACTCCAATATTTTATGCCTGTGAAAATGGGAAAGAAAGTGTAATAAAATATTTAATTGAAAATGGAGCCGATATAAATAAAGAAGATAATTATGGTAAAACTCCAATATTTTATGCCTGTAAAAATGGGAAAGAAAATATAATAAAATATTTAGTTGAACTTGGAATCGATATAAATAAAGAATCGGTGAATGATGAAACATCATTATTTGAAGCATGTGAAAAATGAAAATAAATGAAAATTATAATGAAATACTTAATTGAAAAAGGTGTAGATTTAAATAAGAAAAATAAAAAATGATAAAATTCCATTCAACATTGTAATTCAAAATGAACATCATAATATATATAGAAAATTATTTTATAAAAAGATAATGATGAAAATAATATATAATATAAATAGAAATCAATAAATTGTGATTAAAAAAAAAAAAAAAAAAAATTGAGGAAGAACAACAAATAATAGTATTTATATTAATAGATAAAAAAAAATTTTTTTTTTCAATAAATATTTGATATATAGTGTAATTTTTAAAACTATTTATCAATTTAAAAAAAAAATATCATAATATATAAAATGAAAATAATACTAAAGTTATTATGATACAATGAATAATTGATAATTACTATCTATGATACCACTTTATATATATATATATATATAAGAAAGTTTAATAAGAAGTATTGAATATAAATTATTATTTTTTATTTTATTTTATTATATTATTGTTTATTATAGTATATAGTATAAACTAATTAATTAATTAATTAATATATTTAACAAAATAATAAAGATAATTTATAATTAATGTATATTCCATAATTTTTGAATAATTCTTTGTAATAATTAAAAATTATTTAATAATAAACGAAATATAATAAATAAAAAATAAATAAATAAATAAATAAATAAGTAATAATTACCATTCAAAAATAATATATTCAATAATATATTAAATATTCAAAATTTTTTTTTATAAATCTTTAATAAAATATATGATTCAAAAAAAAAAAAAAAGTATTACATCTACATACATTCTTTTTATATATTTTTTTTAATAATATTTTTTCTAAAAAAAATAAAAATAAAAATTTCACACTACATTAGATGATTTAATATGAAAATAAATGTATAGTAAAATTTTCAATTGAATATTGGAACTAATATAAATATAAAGATGGATATTCCATAATTATTTTTAGTATATAAAAAATAGAAAAAATTAAAGATTCAATTTAATATATAATTGAATATGGAACAGATATAAATGAAAAATAAAAAATAAAATAAAAAAGTACAGTAAAAACTATATTATTTTAAGTATATGATACAAATAATATAAATATAGTAAAATAATTTTTTAATAACAAAAAAAAAAAAGAAATATATAAAGATAATAAATGATAATTTAAAGTTTTACCATGATTCATATTCATATGAAATGGAAAAAAAAAATTAAAAAAAAAAATTTATTATAAAATTAAATTTGAAAAAAATTAAAATTAAAAAAAAATTATCCAATTTATTAAAAATTTGTTATTTTTTATTATATATATTTAATTAATATATAATATTTTAAAAATCACTATAAAAAATATTTTTAAACTTTTTTTTTAATTTTTTATATAAATAAAATAAATTAAAACGTAATAATGATACTTTCTTTTTTATTATCATTAGTTAAAATTTTTAATAATATTAATAATTAATTATATAATTCATTTAGTTTTTTTTTCCTTTATATATAATGATTTTTATATTTATATTATTATATTTATATATTTATATATTTATTAATTTTTAAAAATAATATTTTTTTTCTTTATTTAATTAAAAAAATTTTTTTTTTTTTTCATTAATAAAAATTAGTATTGTTTCCATTACATTAATTAAATTAAAAAAAGAAAATGTAAATATCTTTCATATTTTTTTTTACTTTTATTATTATTTACGAATATCTTTTATTATTTTTTATCTTTATCATATACTTTACTATTATTAGTTTTATTATTAATTAAATAATATAAAAAAAAGTATGAGGCATTTATAACTTTATTTTTATAAAAACTTAACCTTAATTATTTTTTTGATTACCAAGTAGAAAATTTTTTAAATTTTTCAATTTTACTATTTAATCATTATGACCAATAATAATAGTAATTTTTTTTTTCTTTTTTTTTTTTTTTGTATTGACACAAAATAAGATGGGAGTAAAAATTTAGGGTTCAAAAAAAGAAAAAAAAAATTTATTTTATTTTTTTTTTTATTTTATTTTATCTTCTCTGAGTCATTTGACATAGATTTAATAAAATGGAAAGAATAATTAATGTATTAAATATATTAATATAATATTCATCAAACTTCTAATTATCTATTTAATTATTTTTTCTATATATATTAAATATTAAAATAAAATGTTTTTTGTTTTTTGTTTTTTTTTTTAAATATTGTAAAAATATATTCTAATAATGATATAATATTATTATTCCTATAAAAACAATATTTAGTATTATATAGTATTACATTTTATAATATTATTAATATTATAATATAAAACAAAAATAAAATTTTGGGAAAAACTTTAAAATAGAAATTTAATAATATAAAAAAATATATATATATTTTTAATATTAATCTGAGTTTAAAAAAAAAAAAAAAAAAAAGCAAAGCAAAGCAAAGCATTTGGGAGAAATTTTAATATATATATATAAATAATAAATAATTAAAAAATAAAAAAATAAAAAAATAAAAAGTAAAAAAAAAAAAAAAAGATTTTCTATAAGAAGATCTTCTATAATATCTGAGTTTTAAAAGAAATAGAAAAAATAATAATAATAAAAAAAAATAGTTACAAACAAAAAAAAATGTTACACTAAAAAAAAAAAAAAAAAAAAAAAAAATGAAATATATAAACAATAAATAACCATTCATTATTAAATATATATATATATATTTTACACTTTATTATTTTTAATATTTATTATTTCTTTTAACTATTTTTTATGATTATTTTTAATTATTTTATAATTATTTTATTTACTTCAATAATTTACCAAATTAATAATTACCAAATAAAAAAAAAATTAAAATAAAATAATTAATTTTTCAAAGATTAAAAAAAAATTTTTTTTTTTTTCATACATTAATTAAATAAAATAAAAAACTAATTAATTTATTAAATAATTTAAAAAAAACAATACTAAAAAAAATATTCTTTTTTTTTTTAGTGTTTTCTTAACATTTTTTTCTTTACACTTTACTTTTATATATAAAATATTCTTTCTTTTTTTTTTTACATTTTTCTTTTGATTTTGATTTTGATTTTTTTTAATACTATTATAAATAAAAAATGGATATAATTACAAATGAAAATGAAATAAATAATAAAATTGATGACTTTCCAATGGATTCCTATATAAAAGCTATTGATAATAAAGATATTCAAACAATAAAAAATTTAATAAATAGTAAAAAGGATTATAAAAATTTTAGTATTCGTAAAAAGGATATTGTATATGAATTATTCACCAAAAATTTATTAACGTGTGAAAGATTAAAATTTATCATTGAAAATTGTATCAATGATTTAAATATTTCATCTTTTTTAATAAAAAAATTAATAAAAGATAATAATATGGAATTATTAGATATAATTTTTAATCAATTTAAATTTTTTGATAAGGATTTTATTTTAAATTTACTTTATCATTATAAAAACAGAATACCTATGACCACAGAAGGAATAAAACATAAATTTGAAAAATATAAAATTTATAAAAATCCAGAAAATAATTTTCATTATATGAATGATAGTAATAGATATTTAATTAATGCTTGTATAAGAGGAAATGAACATTTAGTAAAATATTTAATAAAATTGGGAACTGATATTAATAAAAAATATAAATGTAATGGTAAAACTCCTTTATTTTATGCCTGTGAAAATGGAAATGAAAATATAATAAAATATTTAATTGATCTAGGTGCCGATATAAATAAAAAAGCCAATAATAATGAAACTCCTTTAATTATTGCCTGTGAAAATGAAAATGAAAATACTGTAAAATATTTAATTAAACTTGGTGCAGATATAAAAATAAAAGGAAGGTATGGTGAAACTTCTTTAATAAAAGCATGTAAAACTGGAAATGAAACTATAATAAAATATTTAATTGAATATGGTGCAGATATAAATAAAGAAGATAAAGAAGGTAAAACACCTTTATTTTATATATGTCAAAGAGGATATAGTAATTTAATAAAATATTTTATTGATCATGGAGCTGATATCAATAAAAGAGATAAATATAATGTTTCACCATTATTTGAAGCTTGTGAAAGAGAAAATGAAAATATTGTAAAACATTTAATTGAAAATGGTGCAAAAATGGATAAAGAAAATGAATATGGTGAAACACCATTAATTAAAGCATGTATGATTGGAAATGAAAAAATTGTAAAATATTTAATTGACCGTGGAGCAAATATAAATAAAGTAAGTAGAAAGGGGAAAACACCATTAATTTATGCCTGTGAAAATGGTAATGAAAATATAATAAAATATTTAATTGAACATGGAGCAGATGTAAATAAAGAAGATGATGATGGTATTTCACCATTATTTGAAGCATGTGAAAAAGAAAATGAAATTATTGTAAAATATTTAATTGAAAATGGAGCAGATATTAATAAAGAAAATGAATATAATGAAACACCTTTATTTATAGCGTGTAATAAAAATAAAAATGATCATATCATAAAATATTTAATTGAACATGGAGCAAATGTTAATAAAGAAAATTGGAAAGGTGAAGTACCATTATTTAAATCATGTAATAAAGGAAATGAAAATATAGTAAAATATTTAATTGAACATGGAGCAGATATAAATAAAAGTAATCAACGTGGTAAAACTTCATTATTCTATGCCTATGAAAGTAAAAATGAAAATATTATAAAATATTTAATTGAACATGGAGCTAATATAAATGAAGAAAATGAAGAAGGGGATACATTATTACATATGGTATGTCAACATGAAAATGAAAATTTAGTAAAATATTTAATTGAACATGGTGCAAATATTAATAAAGAAAATTTACTTTCCGAAACACCATTACTTAAAGCCTATGAAAATAGAAATGAAAATATAATAAAATATTTAATTGAACATGGAGCAGATATAAATAAAAGGAATAAAAATGGAAAATCCTTATTACATATAGCATGTTATAAAGGAAATGAAAATAGAGTTAAATATTTAATTGAACATGGAGCAGATATAAATAAAAAGGATTTAAATGGTGAAACTCCCTTATTCGATGCTTGCAGAAATAAAAATAAAAATAAAAAAAATATTATAAATATTGTAAATTATTTAATAAAATATGGTTCAAATAAAAATATAGAAAATAAAGATGGTAAAATACCATTAAATATTGCATTTCATAATGGTAATTATTATCTGGAAAAGTATTTGTGTCTATAAGAAAGTTTTTTTTTTTTTTTTTTTTTCAATTTATGATTAAAAAATTGAAAAAAAAAAAAAAAAAAATATATATATATATATATAAACTATTATAAATAATTAAATAAAATTCCTTAACAATTTTATTCATTATTGCTTTATTATTTATTTTATTACTAATAATAATAAATAATGAAACCGTCACAAGTATATTTATTTATTAGATAGAATAGAAGAAAAAAATTATTGTATAAAAATTAATATAAAAATAATAATTATTATTATTCTTTTTATATTTAATATTTAATATAAATTTTTATATATATAATTTACACACAAAAATAACAATATGTATATATAATTTATTTTTTATTTTTAATTCTAATATTACATAATAAAGTTAATCATGTTATTTATATATAAATTATTAATTAAAATTAAAATTTCTCATGATAAATAAAATAAAATTTCTTCATAAACAAATAAAGAAATTAATATTCAATAAACAAAAATAATATAATTATAATACTATATTTATTTATTTATTTATTTATTTATTTATTTATTTATTTATTTATTTATTTATTTATTTATTTATTTATTTATTTATTTATTTATTTATTTATTTATTTATTTATTTATTTATTTATTTATTTATTTATTTATTATAAATTGATTTTATAAATTTTCAAATTTTGACTATTTTAGAAATTTCTATGAAGTTTGTATAAAAAACCAAATTTTATAAACTTAAATATTCTATTTTAATTAAGATAAATATAATAAAATAAAATAAAATGAAATAACATATTAAAGTATAAAAAAAATACATAAAATTAAGTGTTTTTGTTTCGAGCTTAATATTATTAAAAAGATAAAAAAAAATTATGTTAAAAATCATATATTAAAAGGTAATGGAAATATTACAAACGATGTTTCATCAACTGTTAAAATATTAGGAATTACTATTCGAATAATTGTTATATCTTATATAATTAAAAGATATAATATGCCGTTCAAACATTATTATTTTAAAAAATTCTTATAAAAAATTATTAAAAAATATTATTTTAAATATTCTTAAAAAAAAGCTTTACAATAATTTTCATTACTACACTAATTATTGTTTTGGACACCCCAATTATCATTATTTTCAGTAAATAAATATCACAAGTATCACAATATGGATAATCAGGATAATATGAACAGAAATCAATTACCTTCTTCATGATAACACAGGAAGATAGAATACTATACCATTCACCATTCACCATTTTCAATACTCCCATCTAAAATCATTAGTATAAAATATTTTTTTACAGTATGGATAATCTGATTCATATCATAAACCTTAGATTTATTACTGGAATTGATTAAAGCTAAAGTTGAACTAGTATAACCTATAAAAAATAAAATATTTGATAACTTCATTTTAAATATTTCTTTTTTAATTTACCTATTAAAAAATAAATTTTTATTGAAAAAAAGAATTTATAATTTATATTTATAATAATAAATATTGTAAAATATTTTACTTTATAAAAATATTTTTTATTTTTTTATTAAACTGTTTAGTCTTGTTTTTCTTTTTTATTAATTTTATATTTATTTGTTTGTTTATTTATTTTTATATATAATCAATATATCCAATTTTTCTATTTATAAATAGTATAAATTACTTTAAAAAAAGAGAAAAAAGTAAACATAAATGAATTATTATAAATAATTTGGGTTATAAATTTAAATTATATTAACAAATTATTTTAAATTATATTAACAAATTATTTTAAATTAAATATATAAAGAAAAAAGTTTAAAATATTTTTTGAAATACTTTATATTTATAAATATTAAATTCATTTTTTACTTTACATATATATAAAGATATATTTGGCATTTATTAATGACAATATCATAGAAATAATAAATTAAAAGTATTTTATGTTATTTGTTATATTATTATATATAATTATATAAATATATATATATATGTATGTATGTATGTTTGAAAATATATATATTGGCATTATTCATAATAATATTACAATTACAATAATAAATTAAAAAAAAAATTGTATTTTTTATTGCTATTGTTAAGTCAACTTCATAAAAAAAAAAAAAGCTTATTAATTAAAAAAAAAAAAAAAATGAATAATTTTATTGTGGTAATAATTATAATTATTATCATTATCATTTCATTATTATTATTATTATTGTTTTTGTTTTATTTATTTGTTTATTTATCTTCAAATACTAAATTAGGAAAAAAAACTTAATATATAAATATGATATATATTAAAAAAAAAAAATTTTTTTTTTTTTCCATTGTAATAATTATATATTTTTTATTAAATAAAAAAATTTTCCATTGTATTTCTATTAAATAAAAATGTTTTATAAAATATAAAATAAATTTTATTTTATTTTATATTATTGATTTATGTTTTTATTATTGATTTATGTTTATGAGTCAATAATAATTAATATAAACATTTTAAAATGTTAATAACACTATTCTAATAATTTTTTTTAATGAAACGGAAAATTATTGTTAAATTATTTATTTTTAATTTAAATTATTGGTACTTATATATTAAATTTTTTATGAAATAATAATGATAATCCAAAAACTTTAATAATTATAATTACAATAATCTAAATTAATTTAAATTTTATTAATGTTTGGGAAAAAGTATTTGTGTAATGTTACTACAACAATATGATAAAAAGTTAAAAATTATTAAGAATAATTCTTAAATTTTATTAAATATTTAAAAAAATAATTTTATTTTTCTAATAATTTTTTTATAATATGTTCCATATAATTGAAATATATTCTTTTAAATTGTTTATTTTTTTTTTACAAACTTATATTAAATAACAAAAAAAAAAAACAAAAAGTTATCTATATAAAATGAATATATAATTAATATTAATCGTTTTAAATACATTAATGAAAAAAAAAATAAATTAAAATGTGTCTTTAATGAATTAAAATTAATAAAATGAATTTTACTACACAAAAAAAGTTATATCATAATTCATTTATACTTATATTTTAAATTATACTATAAAGAAAAAGTTTTTTTATTCACTTTTTGTATACTAACTTTTATTTATTATACTTTTATATTTTTTTATATTTTTTCTTTTTTTTTTTTTTTGTTTTTTTTTTGTTTTTTTTTTTTTATTTTTATTTATTTATTCTCTTTTCTTTTATTTAAAGTATAAAAAAAATTATTGAATAATGAACGTTTTATCAAATTATTCAATAATAATTTTATATCCACTTTTTTTCTAATAACATATTTATACATATTTATATAAAAAATTGATATTTATTTATGAAATTAATTATTTAATAATTGTTAAAATCTATTTACCTATATATATATATATATATATTTTGATTAATAGTTATATATATATATATATTATGATTAATAGTTAAATATTAAAAATAAATTTCATTTAAATCTCTTTCAATTTTAAATGTATTAATGGCATGAATTCTTAATACTACACCAATAATTATTCTTAATACCCCAACGACTACCATTTTCTTCAGTTAAGATAATATCACAATTATCACAACATGGATAATCAGGATAATTAGGACAAGAATCATTAGCATTTCTCATTTGGGAACAAGAAGCTGGAATACCACACCAATTTCCATTTTCTGAACCCCATAAAGAACCATCATCTAAAATAACATCACAAGTTTTTTGACAACATGGATAATCTGGTTCAGACCAACAAATAGCATTATTACCATTATCATTATTATTATTATAAGTTGCAGCAAGTTCTTTGTATATCATACCAACTTCTGGATCCTTAAATTTTAAATTTCTACGATCAAAGTATTGACCAGCATCCCAAACTACTGGACATAAATCATATTCAAGAGCAGTACTAGCAACAGTTTTTAAATATTTATGAATACTTTCAGGTTCTTTATTAGTAGTTGGTGTACCATATTCACCAATAATAACTGGAATACCTCTTTCAGTAACGAAATAATTCTTTAATCTACTAAAGTCATAAATTACATTATTAACTTCTGCTTCAGTACCCCAAGTTCTAGCACATTTACCCCAATCAGCATCTTCTTCAAGAATAGCAAAAGTAGATGGAGAATAATAATGAACAGAAACCATAAGTTTATCATCTTTTGGGAAAACATAAGCTTCATCCATAGTTAAATCAAGACCAGTACAATAACCAGCTAATAGTAAATATCTATTTGGATTATTACCACTAGAAGCACGAACAATATCAACAAAACGTTGATTAATATTATTTAAAAGATCATAAGCTTTAGATTTACTACCATTATTATTATAGGTATTCCAAACATTATCCCAACAACCTTGTTCATTTAAGGATTCAAAAATTAAATGATCACTAAAATCTTTGAAATGTTCACTAATTTGAGTCCAAACCTTAGTATATTTTTTAAAAGCTTCTTCTTCTTTTTCTGGTTCTGAAAACCAACTAAACCAACCCATATCCCAATGAATATTCATAATGGCATACATATCATTGTTAACAACATAACCAACTACTTCTGCTACTCTATTAAGTAATAATGGGTTAATAGTATAATCAGCAAGCATAAGATTACTCCAAGCTACCGGAATACGAATTGTATTAAAACCATAACTTTTAACAGCTTTAATTAATTTTTCAGAAGTAACTGGATTACCCCAAGCAGTTTCATATTGTTGTGTAGTCTTACCATTAATCCAATCACCACAAGCTTCTAAAGTATTACCTAAATTCCAACCAAAACCCAATTGTTTTGCAAATTCAATTGAAGTTAAGGCAAAGGTTGAGCCAGCACAACCTAAAGTTAATAAAACATTTAGTAATTTCATTATTATCTTTTTTTTTTTAATTTTCGTTTAATTATTTATTTATTTATTTATTTATTTATATTATTTATTTATTTATCTATCTATGTTATTTTATTCTTTTTTTATATTTTTATCTTATTTTTTTTTATTTTATTATTTTTTTTAATTCTTTAATATATATTCAATATATATTTATTGATAAAGAAAAAAATTTAATAAATAGAGAAAGAGAGAATATAGAAGGTGATATATAAATAACAACTATGTATAAATAGATAAAATAAAAATAATTATTATTATTAAATAAAATACTTAATAATTATAATTAATGAAAAAAAAAAAAAAAGAAAAAAAATCTATATTTATATAAAAAAGTTTTTAAAAAATAATATAAAAGTACTATAATAATCAACTAATGTTTTATATAATATATAAAATAAATGAATAATATAATATAAATAATTATAAAATTTAATCATTAAAGTTCATGTTAATAAAACATTGAACATTAAAAAAATGATTCATTTAATATAATATAAATATAATATAATATAATATAATATAATTTAATATAAACTTTAAAAAAAAAAAAAAAAAAAAAAAAAAAAGTCAAAAATAAAAGTTATTGATATCACAATAATTCATGATATAAATTATTATTAACAATACCATGTTTAATATTGGTTAAATTTATTAAATAATTTTATTATATTTTATTATTATTATTTAATCATTATTAATTATTAAATTGTTCATTGTTCTATTATCAATTTTAATAAATAGTTTTTTATTTTATATTTTTTTAATAATTTAATGATTAACATTTTTTAATAATGTTTTAATATATAAAAAATATATATTATTATATTATTATATTAATAATATTTTTTTTAACCAAAATAAGTAAAATGTTTCAAAACATAAAAAACTTTAATTATTATAAAAAATTATATAAATGATATTATATTATTATAATAACATAAAAAGCTTTAGTGACATTGTTTACTTTTAATAATTATGAACATGAAAATCATTTTGATATACCCACAAAGGATTACAATACAAATATATAATAATAATAATAATAATAATAATAATAAAACTTAAACATACTGATGTGTTACTTTCTTTTTTTTTTTTTTTTTTTTTGTATTAAAGATTGTATTGGAATATTTTTTTTATAACAAAGTTTAATCATTAATAAAAATTAAATATATTTATTTATTTATTTATTTATTTATTTATTTATTTATTTATTTATTTATTTATTTATTTATTTATTTATTTATTTATTTATTTATTTATTTATTTATTTATTTATTTATTTATTTATTTATTTATTTATTTATTTATTTATTTATTTATTTATTTATTTATTTATTTATTTATTTATTTATTTATTTATTATTTATTTATTTATTTATTATTTATTTATTTATTTATTTATTATTTATTTATTTATTTATTTATTTATTTATTTATCTATTTATTTATTTATTTATTTTATTTATTCTTTACTTTTAAAATTACCTTTTATTTTATACTTAAATTAATACATTATTTTACTTTTATTTTATTTTATTTTATTTTATTTTATTTTATTTTATTTTATTTTATTTTATTTTATAGTGCTTAGCAAAATTTTTTCATTTATTAAAAAGAAAATTTATTTCATTCTAAGTATTTTTTATGTTTTATTATTTGATAAAATTTCAATTAATTCCTAAAAATAATTAAAAATAAAATTTAAAATAAAAAAAACCTATAAACAATAGAAAATGAGACAAGATAAATTAATTTCTTGGAATCTTAATTAAAAAATGGAATAAATGGAAAATTAAATTATTAAAAAAAATTTTTTTTTGATTTTTTATATTTTGTTTTTGTTTTTACTTTTTTTCCTTTATTTATTGTTTAAATGAAATATTATATAAACAATACCAGTGTGATGTGACCATTATAAAGTAAAATAATTGAATCATAATTAAAAAGAAAGATATTTACCAAATTTAATAATATAAAAAAAAAAAAAAAAAAAATATCCTTATCCAACCTAAAACAATTAATAAGCTATCTGACCAAAAAAAAAAAAAAAAAAAAAAAAAAAAACTGAAAATAAAAAAAGCTTTTTCCAATCAATAATAATAATAATAATAATTATATTTAAAAAGGGAGAAAAAACTACCATAAATATTGACAATTAGTATGTATTAATAATCATAATATCAATTAGTATGTATTAATAATCATAATATCTTAAAAATATATATATATATATTTACTTTATACTGTAATAAAATAATATACACCGTACCGTAAAAGCATTTATATATTTTATTTATATAATTTAAATGTTTTTCAGATGTATATTAATTTATTAGAGTATAAAAAAGATATATTTTTTTAACTGAATTATATTTATCATAATATAACATAATAAATAATATTATATATAATGCGATAATTATAATCATATAATAAACTAATTTCATATGTTATTATTCTTTAAAAAAAAAAAAAAAAAAAAAAACGGTTATTAAATAATAAATTATTTTTATTACCTATACATTAATATATATTAATATAATTAATATATAGTATAATTATATATCATTATATAACATTATTATATAGTACTTATTTAATAATATATATTGTTATTCTATTATTATTTATTATTATTATTATTATTATTATTATTTATTATTTATTTATTTATTTATTTATTTATTTATTTATTTATTTATTTATTTATTTATTTATTTATTTATTTATTTATTTATTTATTTATTTATTTATTTATTTATTTATTTATTTATTTATTTATTTTATCATAATAATAATACCAAAATAATATTACATATACATAATTAACATGTTTATATACATCAATTATTAATATTATTAACAAAACAATATTGAAATTATATTATTATGAAATTATTTTATAAACATTAAATTACAATATTAAATTTTAAATTTTTTTTTTTCTTAATTTCAAAATTAATATTTATTTTTGATGACTTTAAAAAAATCATGCAGAATTAATAGTATATTATGGATTAATTACTAGTCCTAAATTTATATTAATATCAAAAATATTAATTACTTATGTAATAGCAAAAAAATTTATTTTAAATTTTGATTGTTAATACTAATTATTAATTTTATGAATCTTTAACATCATTAGTATCAGCAATTGAAGTAAAACAAGAATGAATATAAAATATTAAAAATGAAATGAATAAACTTTCATTGGATAATCCATTTTTAAAACCCATTTTAAAACCACTTTCTGGAAGCATTAATGTAATACAAATTAAAAATAACATAATTGGTATCATATGAGCTAATGCCATACTTTTTTTAAAAGTGGTACGACCTGTAATTAAAAGCCAAAAGAAATATAAAAATAATGGCATCATAAATAATAAACTCATAATAATAATCCAAGAAAAATGATTATAAAGTGCTTCTGAAATAGGTATAGCAACATCTTCATAACCTTCCGTCATCATAAAATGAAAAGCATATAAAATAACTATATAAATAAGATGTAATGCCATCCAAGGGGTAAGGTTAATAATATTAAGACAATGAAATATTTTTTTATGTTTTTCATTTGGAATATATCTTTCAAAAGAAAATAAACAAATCGCATATAATATGGTACCAGGATAGGATAATAGCATTGCTAAATTATTTTTCCAACCTGGTATTTGTGCTGTACCTTTTGTAAACCATCCTATTTTTTGACTTATTAATGTAGCATCACCATACATCATAATCCAATCACCTGTAGCATAACATATACTTCCAAGCATACCCAATATAAGAGTATTATTCTTTCTTGTTCTTACTTTACTCATATTATAAATAAATATATCTTTATTATATTTATTATTAAAAATAATTTTTATTATTATTTTACTATTATTTTTATTATTATTATAATTTTTTATTATTACTATTTTTATTATTATTATTATTATTATTATTATTATTATTATTATTATTATTATTATATTTTGGTGGTGGTGATGTAGTTGGTATATTTTTGAATTAAATCTTGGTTTTTTTATTTTTAAATTAATTTTATTTAATTTATATTAATTTTAATTTAATAAAAAAATATTCAATATTATAATTATGTGTCATCTAATAATTGATAATTTATTCCGAAATACTATTAAAAATAATTAATATAAAAAAAAAAAATTTTTCTTTTTAACTTAAAAATAGTAAATTATTATATAACTCAAAAGAAATTTTTAAAAATTAACAAAAAAAAAAAAAAAAATATATATATATATAGTTATTAGATTTAATTTCACTTATATTTCAATTTTTTTATATACATTATTTTATTTATTTATTTATTTTTTTTTTTTTTTTTTTTTTTTTTTTTTTTTTTTTTTTTTTAATTTTTTTTTTTTTTTAATTTTGATTTTCCCTTTTTCATTCTTATTTTTTTTCCTTATTTAATTTTAATAAAAACTCAAATATATCTAAAATAATTTTTCATTTTTATAATAATTTAAAAAAAAAAAAAAAGAAAAGAAAAAGAAAGATAAAATATATGTATTCATTTCATTCATGTTAATTATTGATTAAATAAGTAGTTTTAAATATTAAATTGTAATAAAATAAAAAAAAAAAAAAAGACAAATATTGAAAATAAAAATAAAAATATTAATATTTAAAAGCATTTATAACATATAAAAAATAAAAAAAAAAAAAATAGTATATGAATAATTAGGTTAAATGTAATAATTAAATAATATATAAAATGTTTTATATTATTTTGTTTTGTTTTGTTTTTAATTTTTTGCTTTTGCTTTTGCTTTTTTTTTTTTTTTTTTTTTTTTTTTTTTTTTTTTTTTAAATTATCATTATTGTTATTATTTTATATTAAATTATTGTATTATAATATTAATTTATAATAATATTGAATTAATCGTATTGTATTATATTTTTTCATTTTCTATGTCAATAATGATAGTACTTTCAGTTTTCTTATTATTTGGTTTTACTGAAATATTTTTCTTTCTTGGTAAGAAATTTAATAAAGGTTCTTTCATTTGTTTTTTCTTTTCAGAAGATGGTGATTTAACAGTTTTATTAAATATTGTTTTATTTTTCTTTGGTGACGTCACTGAATTTTCAATTTTTAATGACTCTGGTATATCTGGCTTTGTTATGTTCTAAATTTTTAAAAAATAAAAACAAAAAAATAAAAATAAAAATAAATATATATATAAACAATAATTAATAAAATAATACTAATTAAAAAAAATTTAAAATTATATATAATATTTAATATAATTATAAAAAAAAGAAAGAAAAAAAGAAATTGTATTTTTTTATTATAATTAAAATATTTTATAATTAATATTATATATTAATATAAATAAAAAAATTTACCAATTTTTTATATATTTCATCTTTTACACACCAACATATTTTCTATAAAATGAATATATATTACATTGTGTTAAATTCATATACTAATAATAATTATATATTATAATAATATTAAATTATTTATAAATATAATAAATAAAAAAAAAAAAAAAAAAGGCTTACAGATGCTCCTTCAGGTTTTTCTTTTACAGCAATTTCTCTTAATTTCTTTTCAATTTGAATCTTTGGTATATTTTTAAATCTTTATAAAAAAAGAAGAAAAAAATTTTTTTTTTATAAACGATTTAATAATTTATTCTCTAATATTCATGATTTATTTAAAATTAAATATAAATATAAAATATAAAACTTACTCTTCCATTTCTTTAGCTTCATCTATTATTTTAACCATACCCTTTAATGAATATTGTACAATCTATTATTAATTATAAACAAAATAAATTTCCAATAATTAATAAATTAATATATATATATTTATAAATATTTAAATAAACCACTTTTTTTTTTTTTTTTTTTTTTTTATAAAAAAAAAAATTATGATTTATTATATATTCAATATATATATATATATATTATTATTATTATAATTATAATTATTAATTATTTATTTCACCTTAATAAATATAGATAAATATTCTTCTGGAAATATGATTTTTAATTTCTTATCATTTTCTTCAGTAGAATTGGTATTTGAGGTTGATTCATCATTAGTTGGATATTCTTTAAATGGATCTAAAGGTAAATCCATATCTAAAAAAAATAATATTAATAAAATAATATAAAATTAATATCAATTTATAAATTAATATATAAAAATATCTTATATATATATAATATATTCTTCAAATTTTTACCTGAATCTATTAATTGAGCAGAAAATTGGCCTAGCATTACATTATCTTGTGGTATCTCATCATAAGAATTTTCAACGTAAATTGGACCAATAATAACTGGAATTAATGGTACAACTTTCATAGGTTTTGGATCATTATTCTTTTTATCTAATTTAACTATTATATATATATATATATATATATATTAATTTTTTCTTTTTTTTTTTTTTTTTTTTTTTTTTTTTTTTTTTTTTTTTTTTCTTTGAAATATAAATGTAAAAAGATATTATATTATAAAAGAATAATATAATAATTATTATAATAATAATAATAATATACCTTTATCTATATCTTCTTCTACACCTTCATCATCTGATAAATAACCATGAGGTACAAGCCAACCATCCTATATAATTAATAAGAATATGAAAAAAAAAAAAAAAAAAAAAAAAAAAAAAAAAAAAGATTAATTAATAGATATACAAAATAAAAACAATATGAAAAAATAATAATAAATATTTAAAATAATTAAAAAAATTTTTTATGAATTTAAATTTTATAATTACATCATCCCCTTGTTCATTATCGACAATATCTTCTTCTTCATCGTCTTCTTCATCACTTAAACATTCTTCACCTTCTTCATCAGCAACCCATTCTATTTCACTATCAAATTCATAATCTAATAATTCAGTGTCCTTTTTAAATGGATGTCTACCAGAAATAATTTTAGTATTTTTCCTCCAAGTACCTTTTTTTTTTTTTTTTTTTTTTTTTTTTTTTTAATAATTTATATATATTAATACTATTAATAATTGACAACTTCTATAATAAATTTATAAATTTTATTATTACATTGATTAAATATATATTTACCATAATAAGCTGGTCTATGATTTTCAAAAAATTGAAGTAATTTCATTTTATAATGTGGTATTATTGTATCTTCAGTTAAATCAATGATTTCCTTTTCAAGTAATTGTTTTTCTCTTTCTTCCTTGCGTTTCTTAATTATATTTTGTATTTTTCTTTCACGTATAATTGATAAATAACTATCAAGGGAAACTATTATAATTGTATTAATGATAATAATTATTAAACAAAATAAATATCGATTATATTAAATGATTGGTTAAAAAAATATAAGTTACAAAAAAATAAAAATAAAAAATAAAATAAAATGAAATAAAATGATATAATATAAAATAAAATAAAATGATGTAATATAAAAAAATTAATAATAATAACTACCTTCTTCATCACAATCCATTTTATCGTCATCACTAAAATTATATTCAACTTTAATATCTTTAAAATAGTTTAATGGAGCAATCTTGGTATTAGATTTAATATAAAATGATTTAAATCTATTATCAAATTCCATATTTTGTTTTTCTATTTATATTATATCATAAATATTATTTTTTAATATTATATGAAAAAATATATATATAAAAATATGTTGTCATTATTAATAAATTTTATTTATTATTAATTATAAATATATATATTTATATATATTTATATAATATGCTTATATATATATATATATATTGATAAAATTGAAATTTACCTTGAATAGTTTCAGGTATACTTTTTTCTTCAATTTTCTTTTTCTTAATTGGTGAGAAAAATCCAGCAATGCTTCTTTGACCTTGTAACTATATTTTATAAAATAATTATAATTATAATACAATAATAATAATAATATTTTTAACAAATATAATTATATATTAAAAAATTATTATTAAAATAATTAAATTAGAAATGATTAAAAAAAAAAATTAGATATTTATTCTTCTTAAAAAATTATTGATAAAAATTTATATACTTACTGAATCAATTTTTCTTTTTTCATTTTCTTTAGTTGAGGAATCATTCTTTTCATTCTTTTTATTATCATTCTTTTTTATATAATAAGAAATTTTGTATTAATATTATATATATATATATATTTAAATTTTTTTTTTTTTTTAATTTCAATATATATTATTTACCTTTTCATCAGATTTTGAATTGTTAGAAGTTTTATTTTCTGTATCAGTATTAGATTCCTTCTAATATAAATTAAAATAAATAATATATGTATTATAATTATTATTAATTTTTCATTAAAGAAAAAAAAAAAAAGAAAAAAAGATCTAATATTATTATTTAAATATTGTTTTTGTTTTGTTTTGTTTTTATTTTACGTTATTTACATTATCATTTGATTTATTTTCTTCTACTATAATTGATTTTCTCTTTTTACTTCTAAATAAATTATTTCTCTCCTCTTCTGACATATTATCTACAATGTTCTTTAATATTTGAGATGCTCTTTCACGTTTTAACCTCCTAAGTTTTATTTTTTCCTGAATATTTTTAGTTAACCAATTTAAATCTTTAACTTCCCATCTCCATATAGCAAGATTCTGTAATTTATATAAAAATAGTAATATATGATGTTAATATATTAACAAAATTATATTTCTTTTTTTTTATTATTGTAATAAAAAAAAAAGAAAAAAAAAAAAAAAAAACTTTATATCGTAATAATTAAAAATAATTACTGGATAATAGGCTCCTTCTTTTTCAATTCCATAATTTCTTCTCACAGAAACATTACGTATGGCTGGTAAAACAGCTGATCTTAATAATATTGGTTCACCTTTTTTTTTTTTTAAAAAAGAAATTATACAAAGCATAAAATTAATAAAATTTTTCCGTTTTATATATATATATTAATTATTTATGTATTTTAAAATTTGTATTTATATATACTTTCGTCATCTTCATCTGTAGGTGATAAACTTTGATAAACTGAATTGACTAAATTATTTTCAGAAGCATCACTATTATATTAAATAAATATAATAGAAAATTATTATTTTAATATCATAATTTATATAATATATTTATATATAATAAAAAAAATAAAATAAGAAAAAATAAAATAAAATAAAAAATTTTAAATAAATATAAATAATTTACCTATCTTGAACAAGTTTTGCTATTAATGAATTAAATCTTTCTGGTATTTTTGGTATAGGTTCAGTTTGTGAATTTTTATATTCATGAAAACATAATAATTCTTTAAAATAAACGAAAAAAATTAAATTAATATTATATTAGTTAAATAATAAATATAAATATAAAAATAGCAATAATAATTATAAAAATCTTTTAATAAATTTAGTAATAAAAATTATTATAAATTTATAATACCTATTAATGTTTCAGAAAGTGTATCAATTTGTATTTTCTTTTCATGGAAAATAACTCTTTTATTTTTTAATTCAACAATCTAAAGATAAAAATAATATAAAATAAAATAAATTTTAAAATAAATATATATATACATATATTATTGTAAAATTATTATGAATATTAATTTTATTTAATGAGTTATTTACTTCGTTATCTGGAATATCTTTTTGATTTTACAAAAAAAAATAATAATAATAATAATTATAAATATATGTATATATCATTAAAAAATATTATTAATAATAATATTATTGATTAATTAATTTAATTAATTATTATAATAATAATTATATATATAAAATAAATTATATGAATTAAAAATTTCAAAATGATATATAGAAAATAATAATAATAATAATCATTATTATTATTATTATTATTTATTCATTAATTTACTATAATTTTACCTTCTACATTAATTTTATTTTTAACTTTATTAGTTAAATCATTAGTACTTTTTACTGTTTTATTTGAAACTTCATTCTTATCTGTACTTTTTTCTACATTTCTTTTATTATCGTTTTTAATTTCTTTCTTATTACTTTTTTTATTGTTTTCTAATTCTTCATTCTTATCTTCCTTTTTCTTCTTATCCTTTTTACTTTCTTTTTTATTTTCCTTTTTATTATTTAACTTCTTAATTGATTTTTTCTCTGATTTCATTTTTCCCTTTTTAACTTTTTTCTCCTTTGTTGTTTCCTTTTTCTTATCATCTTCATTTTTATCATCATCTTTTTCTTGATTTTCCTCAATTTCAACCGATATTGAAGAAGCTTGACTATTTAATCGTGATTCAACCTCTGGGTCAATATCTAAATCTGAACTTGTAAATGATGATAATGTTTCTAAGCTTGTATCTGAATCGAATTCATCATCTTCCTCTTCTTTTTCTTCTTTTTTTTTTTTTTTTTTTTGGATAATATTCAATTTTGAAAATAATAATATCATCATATTAATATTAATAAATATTAAATATTTATTTATATCATACTAACCTGTTTTATCTTCAGTAATTAAAATAACATTACTTTTAGATTTATCTTCATTAATGTTGTTTTTTGTAATAATTGATTCTTGATTTTCATCTTTTTGAATACTTTTCTTTTCATCAATATTATCATCAATTATTATTTCTTTTGACTTGTTTTTTTCAATTTCATTCACATCTTTATTATTATTTTTACTATTCTTCTTCTTCTTACTATTATTATCATCTTTTTTCACTTTATTTTTGAAATTGGAATTGTCCTTAATTTTATTATCATTTTCATTATCTATGTCTTCTTCGCTATTACCTTTTTTCTTTTTATCCTTTTTATCATTACTATTTATACTCTTTTTATTATTATTTTTTGGATTATCATCAATAATAGTAATATCATTATCTTTATTATTATCATTATCATCAATTACAATTACAGCATCTTTACCTAAATTAATAAAAAAAATAAAGAAAAATATATGTAAAAATTATTTAATTATTTTTTTAATAATTTATTATATATGAATATGGTGAAAAAAAAATATATAATTATATATATAATTCTTATTATATTAAATATCAATAATAATAATTATTATAAAAATGGAATTGAAATTAAAAAAAAATAAAAAAAATATATTATTATAAATATATATATATAACCAATTTTAAGAAATAAAAAATATTTACCTTTATCTAATTTTTTTCCTTTATTTCTAAATGAATTTTCATTTATATCATTAAATTCAAAACTTTTTACTCTTTTTGCTTTTGGTGATGCAATTAAAAATGATTCGATGGTTCTTAAACGTTTTGAAGATTCCCTTCCACTTTTTACAGGTGAAACCTTTTTTGAATTTCTACTTGGGGATTTCTGTTTTGATTCTTTGGACTTTTTATCTGGGGAATCCTTTTTTCTTGGTGTATTTAAATTATTATTAGTTGATGTTTCATTTTCATTCTCATTAGGTGAATCTTGATTGGAAACTGAAGAAAGATTTGAACCCAACATTGTAATTTTATATATATAATTTTTTTGTCTTTAATTATTATTTTTACAATTAAACTTAATGTTTCTTTTTTTTTTGTTTAATTAAAATAATAACATCAAAGATAAAAAAATTTTATAATATCTATATGTTTTTTTTTTTTTTTTTATTAAATAAAATAATATTGAATTAAATTATTATACACTCATGTAATATGAAATTCTTAATATAAAATAATTTTTAAAAAAAAAATTATAAAATTATGAAATGAAATTTCAAAAATGTTATATGACAAAAAATTTATATAAAATGAAATATATGTAAAGTAATTATTAATGTTATATTTATATAACATTAATTATATTTATAATAATCTATTAAATAAAATATTCTTATTATGAATTGTATAGTCTAATTCATTTTCTTGAATTTATTTTTTTTTATTTTAATTTATAAGAAATTTAAATTAAAACTTATTTGAAAATTAATAAAAAAAAATTAAATTAAATGAAAAAAATATAAATATAATATTAAAGATATATTTAAAATGGTAATGATGTATTTCAATTTTTTTTTTTTTTATATATATATATATTTTTATTTATTCTATATTATCTTATATTTTATTTTGTTTTATAATACATTGTAATATTAAAAAAAAAAAATTTTTTTTTTAATATATATATGTATGAAATAACAATAAAAATAAATTAATAACTAGAAAATAGCAAATATAATTTTTAAATAAATATTTTAAATGAAAACTGTCAATAAATTTAATTTAATTTTTATCTATTTATTTATTTATTTATTTATTTATTTATTTATTTATTTATTTATTTATTTATTTATTTATTTATTTATTTATTTATTTATTTATTTATTTATTTATTTATTTATTTATTTATTTATTTATTTATTTATTTATTTATTTATTTATTTATTTATTTATTTATTTATTTATTTATTTATTTATTTATTTATTTATTTATTTAGTTATTAATTCACTAATTTATAATTTATCATAATACTTATTTATAATTTATCATAATCTTGAATTTCACACATAATAACTTTTATTTAGTTTATTAAAAAAAAAATAAAAAAATAACTTTTATATCTTTTACAACATTATATATATTCTTACAATATTTATATTCTTCATTAGCAAAGTTTTTGCTTCACTTTTTTTTCTCTTTTTTAAAAAACTTTTACTATATTTCTCCATTCTTTTAAATTTAAAAATAATACTACTTAATGTAATTAACTCATCCACCAATCATTTATCATAAATCAAAATATATGTCACAAAAATAAATAAATAAATAAATAAATAAAATAAATAAATTATTTGATTAATTAAAAATTAATTTATTATCCACTTATTAATTAATTATTTATTTATTCATTAAATTATTTATTTATTCATTCATTTATAAATGGAAAAATTAAAATAAACTTTAAAATAATCTGTTTCTGTTTCTTTATATATTATTATATTAATTTATATAAAAACTATTACCATTCATTATTATTATTATTATTATTTTATTAATTTTTTTATTTACTTTATTAATTTATTTATTTAGTTTAAATGTTAATATATGTTTTATAATATATTTTTCTTTTGCTTTTTTTATTTTTTTTTCACTTTTTGTTTTTTGTTTTTTTTGTTTTTTGTTTTTTTTTTTTTTTTTTGTTTTATTTTGTTTTGTTTTTGCTTTTTTTTTTTATTTATTTATTTATTTATTTATTTATTTATTTATTTATTTATTTATTTATTTATGTATTTATTATTTGTTGAGAAAAAAAATTTTTTTTTTTATTTTTTTATTTTATTCTTTATTTATTTTACTATTCAATAGATTTATTAATTTGCTTTTTTTTTTTTTTTTTTTTTTTTTTTTGAATTATTATTATTATTAATGTTATTTATCTATTATCTGTATTTATTTAATAAAATATTTATATAATATATATATATTTTTTTTTGTTTATATAAATTATAAGCTATATTTAATTAATTTTTATTTTATAAATAAAATAAAATAAAATAAAAAAAACTTATGAACTAAATTATAAAATTTGAGTATTAACAATGGCTTCTATCTTTGCATCTATTAAATTAATAGTCTTGTTAAAACCATCTTGTATCTTTAATAATTCATTATTTAATACTGCCTTCTTTTCATCTTCAACTTTATCCATACGAACTTTAAAGGCATATACCTTTTTACCATTTTCATTAATTATATTTTTCTTTTCTTCTATTAAATCAATTAAATTTTTAATATTACTAGCTAATTGATGTTGTTCAATATCCTTTAAAAGATCTTTAGTTTTATTTAAGGAATTAATAGATTCATTTAATTTTTCATTAACAAGATTAACATTTGCTTCATAGGCTTCTGTATTCTTGGTTTCACCAAGTGTTTCGTTAACTGAAACAAGTTTACTTAAAATTTTCTTAATCATACTTGAATCACTTGCAACAGTTTCCCAGTAAGAAACAGCAAGATCATGAATATCAGCTCTTGGATCCTATTATATATATAATTCATTTTTTTTATTTAATTATTATTATTGTTTATATATATAATATATATTATATTATATTATATTATATTATATTATATTATATTATATTATATTATATTATATTATATTATATTATATTATATTATATTATATTATATTATATTATATTATATTATATTATATTATATTATATTATATTTTTACCTTAACGATACTTAAATCAAGTCTATTCCATATCATTGAAATAACGAAAAGAGAAAATATAAATAAGGCAACGACAAGAGGTTTTTGAAGTGGGAAATAGAATGGTAAATTATAGGAAACCTAAAATTAAAATAATATTAATATATCATAAATTTATAAATGTTACATTTAAAAAGTTAATATATTTATATTTATATATATATAATCATGTTAAATAATTATATATTATTAAATTAATTAAATATCAATTTATATATAATGATATAAAAAAAAATAAAATAAAAAAATTTATATATTATTTGTTTTAAATGAGAAAAAAACTAATTACTTGGAAATATTGGAAATGGTCATCACAAACATTTTCCTTTTCTAAAACAATAGTTGGTCTTCCTGTAGTATCTAAATAAGAATATGTCATTTTTCTTTCTTCATTATCAAATGAATATGGAAGATTAATATCTACATTTCTAGCACCTTCTGGTAAAATAATATTAAGCTTAAAATGATCAACTGGAACATGTTTTATTGATAATAATACTGGAGCTTGGAAAACATATTTCTTAAGGGTAGGACTATATTTAACATTACCATCTAATGGATTATTGTATCCTTGACTCCAAGTATACTTCCATCCACCAAATAATGGATATCTTGGTAAAACTTGTAATAAAGTTCTAGTTTCATCTTTATGAAAAGCGGAAGTTGAAACATTACCAATAGTATCAACGAAAAATATATCTGTAGCTCTTGGTGGAAGAACAAAAATCATATCTTTAACAGAAGATGGAGTTTCAGTATAGAATTTTGATTTTTGGAAAGCAATTCTATTAAAGTTATTCTTTAATCTGTTTAATTAATTTTATGATTTAATTAATTTTATGAGCATTAAATATAAATAAATATATATTATATATATTATTATAATAATTATTAATATAAAATGATAAAAAAGTTTTCTAATAATTAATATTTATATATATATATATAATAACAAAAAAAAAAAAAAAAGCTTAATTACTCTGAACCATCATGATGAACAATTAAATCTTCTTTAAAACCAACAGTATGACCCCAATGTGAAATTTCAATAGTTCTTTCAATTTTTTCAAAATGAATTAAAATACCTTTGAATTTATAATGAAGAGAAACAATTTTTTCAGTTCCTGGTTCAATATTTTCATATGGACCATAATAAACATCATTTTCACTGACTTTAACTGGTGCTGGATCTTCAGAATAAGATTTAATAGTTTCACCAATCCTATATTAATAAATTGTTCATTAAAAAAAAAATTATAAAAAATAAAGAAATGAATACAATTATTATATGAAAAAATTTAATAAATAAATAAAAACAATAATAATATAATAATAAACACTAATAATATTATTATCATGATATAATTGATTGATATACTATTATGATATATTATATAATTAAAAATTTTAAATAACATTATATTTACTTAAAAGTAGTTTTCTGCTTAGAAACAAGATATGGACTTAAATAATAAACATTAGTGTTGAATAAAACATATTGATCATCGTTTTGTTCAATGTATTTTGGATATGGTTTTAAAACTTTAATAATTGAAACTTCAACATTTACAATAACTCTTTCTCCAGTATTAATTGGTTTTTCTAAATTAACCTTGAAATAAGCTAAATCGCTTTTTAACATTAAATTATAATATAAATTAATTATTAATAAAAATTCTATTTTTTCTTTAAATCTTTAAATAATATTCTATAATATATAAAAAATATTATTATCCTTATTTTTTTTATTCTTTACCTATCATCTTCTAAGTCTATTTGTTCAATTTCAAGTACTTCTTCCTTATCAACTTTAGTAAAAGCAACCATAGTTGAAAGATATGGAATAAGATCTTGTTTATATGTTAAATAGAAAAATTTAACACCATCTTCTTTTGCTTTCACAGAAATTGCAACATTTTCACGAACAACACTCTGTGATATATCTAATTGACGATGTAAATTATTTATGAAAACATTTTTTGGTACTTCAATAGCATTAGCTAATGATAAGAATAATGTTGTTAATAAAGCAATATACTTTAAATTCATGTTTTTTAATTATTTTATTCTATTTGTTTTTTATTAGTCTTTTTCAAGAATTTCTTTTTCTTATTTCCTGTTTATCATTTGAAAAATATATTATAGAAAACAAGTTTAAAATAAAATAAAATAAAATAAAGATATACTTTAGTAAATCAATCATCCATCATTACATTTCATTTTATATAATTTAATCATTTAATATGTAACATAAATTATGAATGAAATTATTTTGAATTTCAATAAAAAATGTTGTATATATATATATTAATATTTTAATATAATATTCTTGTATTGAATTTTTATACTATAATACATTTTATAGTATATTATTTAAAAAATATTATTATATGATCTTCAATAAAATTAAATGTTACATTGTTTATTTGATTTTATTCTTCTATGTATAAATAATATATATATTAATATTTATTTCTATTTCTTTACACTTTATAAAAAAAAAGAAAATAAATTAATATTAAAAAATATTAACACTAAACATATTTTTCAATATTACTATTTCAACAATACAAAAACTTTAAGATTCATATATATAATTATCTTTAAATAATAATATAAAAATGCTTCATAAAAAATTTAAATATATAATTATAAGATTATACTCATCAATTATATATCAATTGAATATATTTATACTTATTGAGATTATTACCTTTTTAAATTTTATATAGCTTTATTTATTTTATTTATTTATTTATTTTAAAATTGTTTTATTGTTTTCTTTTTTTTTTTTTTACTCCTCTTTTTTTTTTTTTATTATAATTGATTGTTAATTAATCTAATATTGACAAAATATTTTATAATAATTATTTACTCTATTACACTATAAATTATTTCCCAGCAAAGTCTATAGCATTAATTATACAAGGAAAACTAAATATTTATTATAAAATATTTTTAATGAATAAAAGATGTAATATATAACAAAATGAATTATAAAATAAATAAAATTTTAAGTAAATAATAAAAAAAAATATTTTACCATTATTTTAACCAATATAAATCAATTATTAAATAATCAAATTATTTAATATAAGAATCATTTAATTAAAATTTTTATAATAAATCAATATTTACATATTTTATTGTATTGTTTAAATATATTAAGATCACCTTAAATAATTGTTAATATTAATTATTATTAACATATTTATTATTTACATTACAAATAATGTATACATTATATATTTTAATATCCAATAATAGAATTAAAAATAATACAATTTTCATATTTATAAAAATGATTTGAAAAATGCTTTTCAAATAATTTTTGAAAGCTTTGTGGTTTATAAATTTTCATATTAATTTCAACTTTACTATTAATAAAAGTGGTGAATCATTTACATATAATTTATCATAAATAATACTTTATAAATAATATTTTATTTTTTTAACATATTTGTAATTATATTTTATGAATAAATAATAAGAATAATAATTATTATTATATATAGTAAACATTAATTTCAATCATATTCAGTAATAAACAATTAATAAGTAATAATATTAAAAAATTTGTAGGATAAAAACATTTTAATTATGAAGTCTAAACAGTAATAATTTTTACAGTACTATAAAAGCATTTTGATTTTATATAATGTTCATTTTGATTATGAAATCTAAACAATAATAATTTTAGACCATAATAATAAATAAAGTAAAATTAATTAATTAATACTCTAAATCTAAATCTTATTTTTATATATATATATATATATATACATATTATATAATAATTTTTAAAATATTAAAAAGTTATTGGTTGATCTAAAGGTTAATTTTTATTTTACAATTTATAATTAGTTTGGATTGAAACTATGAAAAAATATTTTTTGTATCTGTTAAAGTATTATATACATATATTATAAAACAAAGTAAGGTTTTATTTTATTAAAACGAAGTAAGGTTTTATTTATTATTTATTATTAGTGTTTGAAATATAAAATATCATTTATTATATAAATGATATTATATCCTTACTATATTATATTATTCTTTTATATAGTAATACTATTAATACTTAATAACTATTTTATATTTTATTGTATAGTATTACTTGATTTATTGAATTATTTTTTCTTAATTAAGTAATCATTGATTTAACTTTAATTTTTTTCTATATACAGTTTAAAATTTTATATCTACTTTTAAAAATTATAGTGATGATATTTTTTAAAATATTCTCTATTTTTCATATGGAATAATAACATTTAATGATGGAAATAAAAATTTGAAGATTTATATATATACTCATTATTTACATAATTATTGAATTATTCTAATTATTATAAAAAATATTTAAAAAAAAATACAGAAAAATTAACTCTTCAAATATGATTATTTTATTATAAATTATCATATATATTTAATATATGGTATAATGTATTTGTTTATTAATTACTTTATTAAAAATGAAACATTTTATTTTTTAAGTTTCCAATAATAAAAAATGATAAATTTCTAATAATATCAGGTAATTAATCCTATCTTGTTTTAAAAAAAAAAAAAATGATTTATAAATTATTTATATATTATTATTTTTTTATTATTAAATAAATATTATAAAAATTATCTTTCTTACTTTTAACTTCTTTATTCTTATAACTTTTTTATTATTTTATCCTTTTTTTATTTTTTTTTTTGTCATTTATATCCTTCTTTTTTATACTCTATTAATTATAATTGCTTATTATCTTTTTTTTTTTGATAATTTTTTATTATATTAACTATATATTAAAATATAATATTTATATATTTATAATATATTATTACATATATTAATTTATACTTATCAATTATTATTTTAATATATTAGGAATTAAAATGTAATAATTTAATTTTAATATGGAAGGTGAAAATGATAATAACAAAATAGTAAAAAAAAATAATAGTAAGTATTTATATATATGTTTAATTATATTGTAAATGTATTTCAATTTAATATATAAATAAAAAATTTAAATAAATACTAAAATGGATAAAATTATAAAAATAATATATATATAAATAAATATATATATATATAAATAAATAAATAAATAAATAAATAAATAATAAAAAAACGAAAAAAATTTGTAAATTAAACATTATTATTTATTAAATAAAAAAATTTTTTTTCTTTCTTTTCTTTTTAAGCGTTAAAGTAATTTTTCTTATTTATATTTATTATTTTTTTATTTTAATACTATATAATTATTATTATATCTATATATATCTATATAATTCACTCAAATAAAATAGAAATAATATGTAATGAATTCTTGTATTTTTTTTTAAACTATATATATACTTTTTTTTTTTTAATTTAATAATTACACAAAAAAAAAGAGAGAGAAATTGAATCAGCATTCTTGCTTTAAATTTACAAAGAAAAAACAATAATAATTTAATAATAAATCTTCTTTGAGTCAGTCATTGAAGTAATATTCAAATTTTAAAATTCAAAAAAAAAAAAAAGAATTTCATTAAAAAAGTATTTAAAATTGAGAAAACAAAATACCATTGAATAATAATATATATATAATTATTTAATATAATTATTTAATATAAATATAATATTTAAAAAAAAAAAAAAAAAAAAAAAAAAAAAAAAAAAAAACACAAATGGATGTTAACTTAAAAGTTCAAAATTCAAAATACCTGAAAAATTATTTTTTTTTTAACTAAACATGCATATATATAATAATAATTAATATAATTAGAAAACAATTGATAATAAAAATTTAAAATTTTAGAATAAAGATGATCTATGAATAAAGATGGTATAAACATTTTATAAAAAAAATAATAAAGCAATTAATTTTTTAATAATTTATAAAAAGTTTAAGTATATAATGAATATTTTTCTTTTAAAATTTATTACTATATGAATATCTCAACAAGGAATACATTGTATGCAATTTAATTATCAATTTAATAAATATATTATTAATAGAAAAAAAATATTTTAACAACGAATGAAAATATCATACTAAATTTTTACTCTCTTATTCAGTTTATGTAAAAAGAATTAACATTGAGTTATTTATTATATTATGATCAATTTCTCAAAAATATATTATTTTATTTTATTCTATTTTATTTCGATAATAATATAAATATATAAATTTTTACATAAATTATGCTAATATACTAATAATTTATTTATTATTTTATTATCTCTATATAATTTTTTTTTTTTACTTTTTCAAAACAAAAAAAAGAGAGAATATAATAATTATTACAGTAAAAGTATATTTGTCATAAGAAGTAATAATAATATAATAATATATAAAGGCGGAAATGTCTGCAATTACTGGTATTTCACATTTAACGATATCTGCACCAAATTTGCAGTTATACAAAGCAGTTATTGAATTTTATATTTCATTAGGATTCAAAACTATTACCGGATTTAACAATGATGCATTAGGTCCATCTGTAACTGAAATATGGCCAACAAATATTAGTAATGAAACTACTGATGATAATGCTGAAACTCCAGTTGGAGATAATAAATCTGTTACTGAAGAATGTTGGCTTTATCTTAAAACTAATCAAGAACTTAGTGATATTAAGATTCGTGTTGTTCTTGCTATACAAGTTGATTTTGCTGTTGCTGAATTTACTGCTTCCTATGAAAACAAACTTAAACTTTTATCTACTCAACAAATTCAAAATGAAGCTACTTTCCTTTCATTAATTTCAAATAATTTAAATGTAATTATAATTATTATTATTATTATTATTATTATTATTATTATATATTATATTTTCGAATATAATATATTATGAATTAAAATTGCTTAAATAATATTATTGTATATCAATTATAGTCTTAGTCTTATAGATAAACAATTATTTTTATTAAAATATTAAAATATATTTTAATTTATAATCATAATATTTTCCAATTTTTTTAATTTTTTTAGGAAATTGAAACAACATTTAAAAAAATGGGACAACCATTCTGTAAACATTCATTCCCAATTACAGGTTCAGATAAGATTTATACTCAATTATTTGTTTATGATCCACTCTTAAATCTTATTGTTTTTGATAATAAGGAAACTCCATTAACTGATGCTCTCGATAACTCATTAACATCAGAAAGATTTAAGGCCCTTAATATTAGTACTGAAGCTATAAATATTGATAGAACTTCTTCTCAAAAGAAAAAGATTGGTATTATGACTAGTGGTGGTGATTCATCAGGTATGAATTGTGCTGTAAGAGCTACAGTTAGATGTGCTTTAGCTCGTGGTTGTATTCCATATTTAATTTTCGAAGGTTACCAAGGTCTTGTTGATGGTGGTGATAAAATTAAAAAAGCAGGATGGGATGATGTTAGAGGATTAATGTCTTTGGTAAATATTTTATATATATATATATATAAATAGTCATATAATAATATGGGATAAGATTATAATAGATTAATTTCATATAAATTATTTTATTTTAATAAATATAATTTTAATTTTTAATATATAAATAATATTTACCATTATTAGGGTGGTACTGTTATTGGTACTGCTAGATGTGTTGCTTTTAGAACCAAGGAAGGTAGATTACAAGCTGCCTTAAACCTTATTAAAAATGGTATTGATGCCTTAGTTGTTGTTGGTGGTGATGGTAGTTTAACTGGTGCTGATCTTTTAAGAGCTGAATGGAAGACTTATGTTGATGAATTACTTAGTTCAAGTAAATTTTTTATTTTTAATTTATAAAATTATTAAAATATAATTATATAATAATAATAATAACTAGCATAATATAAATATAATATAAATATCAATAACATATATATAAATATTTTTATATATATTTCTTTCTTAAGATCAAATTTCAGAAGAAGAAGGTGAAAAATACAGAAACCTTACTATTGTTGGTATGGTTGGTTCTATTGATAATGATATGGCTGCAACCGGTAAATATAAATATATATTAATATTTCATTATTTAAATTTTATATATATCTATATATTTAATAATATTTCATTATTATATTAAATTATATATATATATTAACTGTCTTTTTTTTTTTTTTTTTTTTTTTTTTTTTTTTTTGATATTTATATATTATGATATATATATATATATATATGTCTTATTATCCTTATTGTTTATATTATTTATATTATTAATATATAAATCAATAATCTTTATTGCTATAATTTTAATAATTATGAAACATTTTTTTTATTTGAAACTTGTTAAATGGTATTAGATTTAACTATTGGTGCTAATACTTCATTACATAGAATTTGTGAAGCTCTTGACTCTTTAGTCTCAACAGCTATTTCTCACCAAAGATGTTTCGTCGTCGAAGTTATGGGTAGACATTGTGGTTGGCTTGGTTTAATGGCTGCTATTGCTGTTGGTGCTGATTGGACTTTCCTTCCAGAAAGACCACCACCAATTATTTCTACTGAAGGTGAATGGGAAGATGAAATGTGTGAAATTATTCAAACTCAACGTGAAAAGGGTAACAGAAAGAACATTATTGTTGTATGTGAAGGTGCTATTGATCGTCAATTAAACCCAATTAAAGCTAATTATGTTAAAGAAGTTATTGAAAAGCGTTTAGGTTTAGATACTCGTGTCACTACTTTAGGTCACGTTCAAAGAGGTGGTGCTCCAAGTGCTTATGATAGATATTTAGCTACTATTCAAAGTGATGAAGCTATTAAAGCAGTTTTAAGATCTACTCCAGATACTCCATCTCCAATGATTGGTATTCAACAAAACAAGATTACTTCAATTCCATTAATGGAAGCTGTTTCATTAACTCATTCTGTTAGTGAAGCTGTATCCAAAAAAGATTTTAATAAGGCTATGGAATTACGTGATCCTGATTTCAAGGATGCTTATAATGCCTATGTTGAAAGTACTTTATATGATTTATATAAAGGTAAATATGAACGTGCAGGTAAATTAAGAATTGGTATTATGCATGTTGGTGCTCCAGCTGGTGGTATGAATGCTGCTACTAGAGCTGCTGTTAGATTATGTCTTAATAGAGGTCATATTCCAATTGGTATTTACAATGGTTTCACTGGTCTTTCAAAGGGTCAATCTGAAGTTCTTTCTTGGCAAGAAGTTAGTGGTTGGACCACTCGTGGTGGTTCCGAATTAGGTACTAACCGTGTTCAACCTCTTCCAGTTTCCAATAATGGACCATTAAAGTATTTCAATTCAAGTGACTATATTGATGCCGGTATTGTTGCCTATCATTTCCAAAAACTTAAGTTACAAGGTTTAATTATTATTGGTGGTTTTGAAGCTTATAGTAGTATTCTTACTTTAGCTCAATGTAGAAATATTTATCCATCTTTCTGTATTCCAATGGTTCAAATTCCAGCTACTGTTTCCAATAATGTTCCAGGTACTGAATATTCTTTAGGTTCTGATACCGCTATTAATGCAATTGTTGAAGCTTGTGATCGTATTAAACTTTCTGCTAGTGCTTCACGTAAACGTGTCTTTGTTGTTGAAGTTCAAGGTGGTCATTGTGGTTATTTAGCTGTTGTTGGTGGTTTAGCTGCTGGTGCTACTTGTGCCTATATTCCAGAAGAAGGTATTACTTTAGATATGCTTCAAAGAGATATCCGTCATATGATTAGACGTTATCGTGAAGAAGATGCTAAAGGTATTCCAAATGAAGGTAGATTAATTCTTCGTAATGAATGTGCCAGTAAAACTTATACTACCGATGTTATTTCAGCAATTCTTAAGGAAGAAGGTAAGGGTCTCTTTGATTCACGTACTGCAGTACTTGGTCACCTTCAACAAGGTGGTATTCCAACACCATTAGATAGAATTCGTGCTGTTAGACAAGCTGTTAAATGTGTTGATTGGATTGAACAAAAGGCATTTGCTTCTGTTAATAGTAAAAAAGAACACAATATTCCAGGTACTCCACAATTTAATAGACCACAACCAGATACTGAAAGATATCCAAATGTTTACACATCTGATCCAGAATCAGCATGTGTTATTGGTATTCGTGGTGCTGAAACCGTTTTCACTTCAGTAGAACATTTAGCTAGTGAAACAGATATGAAACATCGTAAGGGTAAGAAAGCCTGGTGGATGGGTTATAAGAAATTAATTTATATGTTATCTAAATATGATTACTTTGATGAAGAGGAAGATGAAAAGGTTGATTTATTAAAGAACCGTAATAATGTTTAAGTTTAAATTTAAAAAAAAAAATAAAAATAAAAAAAATTTAAAAAGAAAAGAAAAGAAAAGAAAAAACAATTAACAGAAAGAAAAAAAATTTTTTTTTTTTTTTTTTTTTTTTTTGTTTTATATATTTTTATATAATATATAATTGTTTATATCCCTATTTTTTTTTTCCTATCAACCTTTTCTTTTATATTTTTATTTTTTTCTAAAAAAAAAATTAAAAAAAAAAAAAAAAAGTTACACTTTAAAAACAAAATATGAAATCAAAGTAAATTAAATAATACAAATAAAAGTAGCAATCAAAAAAATATTATACATACAAAAAAAAAAAAAAAAAGAAAAAAAGAAAACAAAAAAACAAAAAAAAAAAAAAAGAATAAATATAAAAAGTATAAAAATAAGTATAAAAATAAATATAAATATAAAAATAAAATTAAAATAAATATAATAAATAAAATATATAAAGAAAATCTATTTATCCTCTAATGTAAAAATAATAATAATAATAATAAATAAAAAAATAAAAAAAATTATTTATATATATATATATAAGAATATTTTTTTTTTTTTAATATAACTATAAAAATTATATTTCCTTTTTAGATATATTAATTTCAAAAATAAAAAACAATTATCTTTTTTTATTATTATTATTCTTTATTACATATATATAATAATAAAGTAATAGAGAGGAAAATCTATTTTTTATTATTATATATATAATAATAAAGTAATAAAATAAAAATAAAATCTATAGATATAAATTAAAGGATAAAAAAATAAAATGAAAAAAAAATATAAAAAAAATATAAAAATAAAAATAATAAAGCAAATATTAAATAAAATAAACAATAAAAACATAACAAAAAATTAATGATAACTAAATATTATATATATGTTATTATATAAATATATATTCTTTTTTTTTTAAAATTATCTATTCATCATAAATTGATGTGGGTTTATTTATTATTTTTTTTTTAATGTACATAATAAAATATAAGTTTACTATATACCTTTAAATATTACTTAATTAACTTATTTATATATTGATTTGTTTTCTTTATATTACATTTTGTTTCTCATAGTTAAAAAAAAAAAAAATTATATATAACCATCTTTATTATAATTTTTATTTTCATTTGTATTAAAAAAATACTACTTTACTACTTTTTTTTTTACTATTTCTTATTTATGAAAAATTTTTTCATATAAATCATTTTTAAAAAAAAAATTTTTTTGTATAAATAATTCTATTAATTATTCTTTTGTTTAAATATTATATAGATATTCTTTTATTTTTCTGTTTTACTTTTTTTTTCTTTTATTATTCTCATAAATCTCCTTGCATTTTTTTTTTATGTTTAAATCATTTTTAAAAAAAAAATTTTTTTGTATAAATAATTCTATTAATTATTCTTTTGTTTAAATATTATATAGATATTCTTTTATTTTTCTGTTTTACTTTTTTTTTCTTTTATTATTCTCATAAATCTCCTTGCATTTTTTTTTGATGTTTTTTAAATTTTTGATCCATGTCACGTGAACAATTTTTTGACTTTAATACTCTTAATATATTCATAATAATTTTATTATTTTCCATTGCTTTATGATCTTCACTAAGAATTGCATCTTCAATATCCATAGATTCATTTAATGTATTATATAAATTTAAAGCTGCTTCTTTACATATTTCTGATTTACAAGTTTGTTTAACTACTTTCATTAATAATACTATTTCTTCTGAAACTCTCTTTTTATTATTTTTATTTTTATTACTCTTAGTATCATCATATTTATTATTACTTTCAGAAAGTTCATATTCAACCATTGGACATAAATTACCATTTTCATCTTTTTGACAGAAAAATTTCATGGAAGGATAACTTAAAGAAAACATTTCATTAAATGTATTTTGTAATTCTTTTGGTATTTCTTTACAAATAGGTATTGTTTCTATTGGAGATTTATAAAAATTTTGACATCTTTCACTATTAAAAGTATTACAAAAATCATCAATATTGTCTCTTGTAAATTTATCAGAACCATATAGACATTTTTCATACTTTGCTAAACCATCTTCACATTTCTTAATAACTTTTATCATTTCTTCATCTTCAATGTCTTTATTTAATAAATGATAATCTTTTGTTGCTAATAAGGTGTTTAAATTATAGGAAAAAACAGTAGTAGTTGATATAATAAATAAAAATATAAATTTATTTAGCAATTTCATTTTTTCTTTTTTTTTTTTTTTTGTGTGTGTGTATATCTGTGTCTATGTGTTTTGTATTATTTTTTTATTTTAAGAGAAATTAATAAATTATAATTATATAATTATTAAAAGAAAAATATTATAGATTTCAAATTATAAATGTTAATTCAATGTTTATATATATATTTTTTTCAAAATTGGTGTATATATTAATATTAAAATATTTTTGTTTTTTTAAAAAAAAAAAAAATTTAATTTATATTTTTAAATATTAATTTACAAATTGTTTTTTTTTTTTTTTTTTTAATTTTAAATTCTTTACATCTATATATTACATTATAATTATAATATATATATATATATTTATTTATATATTTAAATATTAATAATTAATAATATTTAAAAACATTATTAATAATTATTAATAATTCATTATTAATAATTACAATTTGATTATTATAATATCATTAATAATAATTTGTTTTTTTTATATTACTATCAATTATTGTTATTATTATTTATCATTATTATTTATTATTATTATTATTATTACTTATTATTATTATTTATTATTATTATATTTGATTTATTGTTTATTATATATTATTATTACTATTATTATTATTATTATTATTTATTATTATTATTATTATTATTATTATTATTATTATTATTATTATTATTATTATAATTATTATTTTATAAAGATTACAATTTTATTTATTATTTTTATTTTCCTTTTTTTTCTAATAATATCAACAATAAAAGTATTCGATTTTCTAAAGTATAGATAAATTTTTTATAGTAATTAATTATATAAAAAAATGATTAATCATTAATGAAATATTATTTATGCTATAAATAATCTACTTTTTATACTTTTATACAGTCTTAAAATCTTTTAACTATTTATTTTTAATTCCTTTACTTCATTATGAAGTTTTTGTATTTCAGAATTTTTTTATTGGCATTTCAGATGTTAAGTTTTGGTGTAATTTTCAATAGAAATCAGTATAAGCTTCCATCTATATATATATTTATATAATATATATAAAGAATATAATGACATAAATATAACAATAAATATGATATGGATAAATAAATATTCTTTTGATTTTCATGTTTTCTGAATAAAAATATATATAATTAAATGGTTCAAATAGTGACTTATTTATATTATTATATTTCTTTTTGATTATTATTATTATTTACTGGTAATTTAGATGTTTAAATAAAAAAATTTAAAAATTTCTTTATTGATTAATGTATAAATTTATTGCATATTTTTATAATTCAGTTTATTTTATATTATGCTTTTTCAATGCTTTTTCAATTTTTATTTTTTATTAAAAATTAATATATTATTTAAATATAAACAATTAAATTATAAAGTTGTTGAATGTAGAACAGTCCCAAAAATTTATGGTTCTAATTTAAAAATATATTTTTACAAAATAATAAATATTAATTATTTATTTTATATCATAATTATTAATCTATATTGTGAGTAATAACTATAAATAATAACTATAAATTAATAATAACTATAAATAATAAATAAATAAATAATATATTAAAATAATAATAACAATAAATCTATAATTAAAAATTTTTGAACTAAGTAGTAAAAAAATCTAGTATTTCCTGTAATTCTCTATTATTAATTATTAATTTAAATATATTATTATGACATTTTTAAACTTAATAATATTCGGTTAGACATTTTAAATATTGAATATCATTTCATTAATATCTATACTTGTAATATAGGTTCTAATATTATATTTCTAATAGTGATATCGATATTTTGATCGATTATAATATAAAAAAAAACATCCATCAAAATTCTATATTAATTAATGATAGATAAGAAATTTATATAGAGTTTTAATATGTATTTTATAACATAAAAAACAATAATTCAATGAACAACGTATTTATTTATATTTTTTATTATTTAAATTTAAAGGTTGTTAAAAAATCTTTAAATAGTTATTAAAGTTTTTTTTTTTTTTTTTTTTTTGTACAAAACTATAATAATTTGAATTTATCATATATTAATAAATAAAATAATACTTTAATAAACTGATTTAATTATTGGTGTATGATACACCAAAGGATTTAATAGTTAAAAAAAAAAATGATGATAATAATAAATTATATATATATTAAATATTATTTAATATTTATTTATTTATTTCATTATTATTTTTAATAATAATAGTTTTATATATATAATATATATAATATATGTAACTTCATAATATTTAATATGGAATATAAGAATTTTATTATATATATATATATATTATTTGTACAAGTAGCAACAATAAACAGGTGTTCAAGCATGGAATTGTCTTTGCGTATCCATGATAAACGATAAGGAGTAATATTATATATTTAAATAAAATGTAATATTAAATCAAAAAAATCATGATTATTGAATATTAAGATAAATATTAGATTTATTTCAATTCATTCTATATAAAATCAACATTTACCATAAAAATACTCATAAAAAAAAAATTAAATAATTACTATAATCATTTTATTATTACAATAAAAAAAAATTAATGAGTATTCTTCATTTTTTTTTTTTTTTATTTTTATGTAAAATTTTTATTATTATTAATAAATTAATCATTTATTCATTATACTAATTTTAGTAAAAATTTAAAAAAAAAAAAAACTACCAAATGAAAATAATTATGGAATAAGAAAGAAAAATAGATTACATTTTATTTTTAATTAAAAATAATAATAATTAATTATGTATTGATAACAAAACAATTTTTATAATGTATAAACAATATATAAACTTTAAATTACGTAAAGAAAATAAAAATAAAAAATAATAATAATAAAAATAATAATAAAAATAATAATAGAAATAAAATAAAATAATATAAAAAAAATATAAAAAAAAGAAAAAAAAAAATTAAAATAAAAATAAAAATATTAAATTATTTAAATAGTAAAAATTTTAAATTAAAAAAGATTTATTTAATATTATTTAATAAAATATTCTATTTATTATTAATATATTATAATATATAATAAATACTTATTAATAATTACATTTATTTATAAATATGAATATAAAAAAATTTTTTTTAAGATTTAATATAATAAATTAAAAAAAAAATTATTAAATCAAAAAAAGTAAAAAGTAAAAAAATAAAAAAAATTAAAAAAAAACATATGAAACATTAAACATTTTTAAAACGAATATATAAAGAGCAAAAAATTATGATATATTGGAAATTTTTTTTCATAAATTATTATTTATCTTATTAATTATATTAAATGTATTAAATATAATACTATTATATATAATGAAGATTTAAAACATTTAATATTATATAATATCTAATAATAGAATATTAAAATTTAATATTGTAATTAGTTAATTAAATTAAAAATATATATATAAAGAAAAATGAAGTATTTATTACATTTTGGATATGTCATAGCTATATTACTTTATAAAGTTGTAGCTTTTTTAGAAGGTCATGAAACTTCAATAGTATATTTATCAAATATAACAGTGTTTGACTATAAATCAATGAAGAATTTAATTGTTTTTGGGTATATACCTTTTATAGTAATATATATTAATATACATTTAAAAATAAAATAAAATTAAATAAAATAAAATAAAAAGGAATTTAATAATAACAATAATAATAATAATTATATATATTTTTGATAGTGATTCTTTATCTTCTGTTCATACAAATTTTACAGATATGACTTATACAGGGCAGGTAAATATAATTATTTTTAGATAAAAAAAATTTTATGAAAATTCAATTAATTATACTAATTTAAATAATATTAAATGTATATAACATAAAATAAAATAAAATAATAATAATAACAATAATAATAATAATAATAATAAAGAACTTATCAAATGGTGATAATTGGCCAATACAATTAGCAAAAATAAATCATATGAAATTATGGGATTTTGCTGTTACAGGATCTGTTATTGATGACAAAATGTAAATTTAAAAAAAAAAATAATTTTTATATATTAAAATATATATATATGAATGAATTAATATTAAAAGAACAAATATTTCAAATAATAACAATAATTAATAAAAATTAGTAATGATATAATAATTTATTTATTATTCATTTTTACTATTATTATTATTAGTATTATTATTAACAGTAGTATTATTATTATAAAATAGTAAATATTTAATAAATAATAAATAATAAATAATAAAAGATATATAATAATAAATAATAGAAATAATAAATAATAGATAATAAATAATTAATAATAAATAATAGTAATAGTAATACTCCTAACAACAATAACAATAATAATAATAATAAATAATATTAATGATAAATAATAAATTATAATAAATATAATAATGAACGAATAATAATAGTTATTAATTAATAATATATACATATACATATCTACATATATCTATTTATATACATATATATATTTATATAAATTAAGAATATCGAAAGAAAAATCAAGAAGTCCTTCAATTAATAATTTAACAGTCCCAATTCAAAATTTTACATATTTAGATCAATATGGATTTTTCCTTGATAAAATGACTAAAGGAAAAATTTTTGAAAATGCATGGAATAGTAATGATACATTATTTGCATATTGGATAGGAACTAATGATATGTTGATTATTGACCATACAAAATATAAAAAAAGAATTAATGAAACGATTGATTCTATAGTAGATACCCTTTTTGAAACATTAGAAGGAGTTTATGAAAGTGGTGGAAGAAACTTTTTATTTTTAAATTTACAAGCTTTAGATGAAATGCCCAATTTTAATGATACGGATAAAAATGATATTAAAAAAAGTTATCTTCGATTTAATGATCGACTTTATAAAAATTCCTTAAATTTCTATGGTCTTCATAACGATACCAACGTTATTATTTATAATATTAAGGATGAATTTCAATATATTATAAATAATTATCAAAAATATAATTTTTTAATACATAATGATACTTATAATAGTTTAAAATCACAATATCCAGATATAGAAGATTATATATGGACAGATAATCTTCATGCCACTTCAAAAGCAAATAAAATTTTTGCTAAAGATATAGATTTTTTGTTAACAACAAATGGTTCATTCTCATCTCATGGAAAGAAATTATCACTTATTTTAATGAATGTTTTTTTAGTTCTATATATTCTACTTTAATTTCTTTTATAAAAATGTTATAAAGAAGATTAAAAATAATTACAAAAAAAAAAGTCAACAAAACGAAATTTTAAAAGCAATGAAGGGTTTTTTTATTTATTATTATTATTATTATTATTTTCATTTGAATATTATTAATTAAGATTTTCTTATTTTTTTTTTCTTTTACTTTAAGAAAAAAAAAAAGAAAATCTTATATATACCTATTTTTTATTTTTTTTTTTATTTTTTTTTAATAATAATAATATTATATACATTAATATATCAATTATTAATTATTGAAATTTTAAATTATTAGTAAAGTTTTATTTAATTATATTATTTTTTTTTTATTTCATCTTATAATAAACCATAATACATTTAATAATAAGTATATAAATTTTGTTATATAGTATAAATTTAATTTTTTTTTTTTTTTCATTATTATTTACTCTTTATATTTTTCATTTTAACTTAAATATTTATATACCAATTTAATCTTAATAATATTATATATTTATAGTTATATTTATATAGATTATTATAAAAAAATATATATTTATGTATATATATATATATTTTAAAGTCAATAAAAAAGTTTTTTAATATTTCATAAAAATTATAGAATATGTTTTTTTTTTTTACTATCTTTTATTATTTATTATCAGTTATAGTTTTTTTTTTTTTTTAAGTTTTTTTTTTTTTAAAAAAATAAATATTCCATAAGAAGATATAATTACGAATTTATTATTTTTAAATATAAAAAATTAAATCTTATCTGGATTTCTAATAAAGTTTTTTTTTTTATTATTTTATTCTATTAATCAAAACTGAACTAAATCTTCTTATTATCCATATTAAATTAAGATTATAGTACTACAGTAGACCAAATCAAACTTTAAAAATCTTTTCATTATATCATGAAACATATAATAATTATTATATAATATATAATTACTATATAATAACAAGTAAAAATTATAATTGTAGTAATTAAATAATTATATTAATAATAACAATAATAATAGAAATAGGACATAAATATATTATTTAATTATTTTTGATAATATTTATTTATTTTAATGTATTAACAAATAAATAAATAATTAATTAAATTAAATTTAAATAAATAAATAAATAAATAATTATACAACTTTGAAAATTAAATTTGCAATTTTTATGTTATAAAAATTAAATTTTCAACTATTTTTTTTTTTTTAATTAAAAAAATTTTTAATTAAAATTTTTTCCTTAGATTTAAAATTCTTTTATTAAATAATAATAATAATAATGAAAAAATAAAATAAAAAAAAAGTAAAAAAAGTAAAAAAGTGACTCATTTATTTTATTATATATATTTTTTTTAATTTTATTTTATTTTAATTCGTTATTATTAATTTTTATTTATATTTTTTATTTTTTTTTAATATAAATTAATCCAACAGATGTATCTTAAAAAATAAAAAAAAGATAAGAATTCAATAAAGAAAAAAAAAATTTTTTTAAAATAAGATAAAGTTTATTATAAAATAGATTAAGTTTTATTTAATATTTTTTTTTATAATACAAAAAAAAATAATATGTATATTTGTTTAAATATTATATAAAAAATATAGAATAATATTGAAATTTATATCTTTTGAATAATTACTTCAATATATTTAATTATAAATAATAATATATATTAAAAAATATATTAAAATATATATTTTTATTTTATAGATAATAATAATAAAATAATTGATTAATTTGTCTTGTTTTTATTATTAATAAAGCATTAAATATTAAACTTATTAAAATATAAAAAAAAATATCTTTTAATGAGTTTTTTTCTTATGAAACTTTAAAAATTTATTAAAAAGAGTGAATTTTTTTTTTTTTTTTTTTTTTTAGTTAAGCACGATTAGATTAAGATGTTAATCTTTACAGTATATTTAATTAAATTATAACTATTAAACAAATACTAAACTTATATAAATTTAACTTAAATTATAACAATTAAACAATTACTAAAGAATATTTAAATAACACTTCAAAAATTAAAAAATATAGAAAAACTTTAAAAGTTCATTTTTAAAAATAACTTTTATTAATATTATTTAATTAATAATTAATTCAAGATTGTTATTTTAAAAGTAAAAATAATTAAAACTAATTAATAAATATTAATGATAAAATTGTTAATATAATTACAAATAATAAAAAAAATATAAAAAAATTAATCCTTGTATATATAATGTTTAGAATAATATTAATTACTTACACAATTTGTATATAACAATGCAATTATAATAGTTAGGCTAATAATATTATTTTAATAATATGTAAAATATAATAATAAAATTATTAAAATTATTAAATGTCTTTTTTAATGGCTGGATAAGTAAATATCATTAATATTATTTATGATATCTAATAATCTAACTATTAAAAAAAGACAATTAACATTATATGAAGGTAGGATTAATAATTTCAATTTTAATTATTTAAATTTAAGATTATTTAATTATTCTTTCTATATTATTTTTAATAATTATTATATTATACAAAATTAAATAATTACTTGTTGTAGAATTAACCGTATATAGTTAATTGATTAATTGATTTATAATTATTATTTAATAATACAAATTTGTTTGATTATATATAATTACTATGAAATATTATTTGATATTAATATTATTTTATAAATATAATTTTGTTATTTATAGATTTAACTGTATAAATTTGATTATTTAAATATGAATTGAATAACTCTTATATTTTAAAATATTCTCTCTTGTAATTATAATATATTTTATAAATCAATTATTAATTTTTTTCCTTAAATATTAATGTTCCATTAATATAATAAAAAAGAAATATTATCAATATATTATTATTATTCTTATTTAAAAGGTATAATATCAGAGTAAAGCATGATGTAAATTTTCTTTTCTTTTTTTTTCTTTTTTTTTTTTTTTTATTTAGTTATATTTTTTTCTTCTTTTCCTTTTTATTCAATTTTTTTATTAATTAAGAAGGGTTAAAAAATTTATTTTCATTAATAATTTATTTTTTTTAACCAAACCCTTTAATATTTCTTCTAAATACATTTTAAATATATTATTAAATATAATAGGAATAAAATTATTGAATTATTAATAAAATCAATTATAAAAAAGTAGTTTCATTTTATTTTTATGAAATTTCATGATTTAAAATTCATTAATATTATATTCACGAGAAAAATTTTCAGCGGTTTTAGAAATTTATGGTATAAATAAAATATATAAATTTAAAAATTTGTTTTCTTGATCCTGTGGCGAAATGGATAACGCGTTGCCCTCCGGAGGCGAAGATTGTGGGTTCGAGTCCCATCAGGGTCGGGATGACCGTAAATTTTTTTTTTCTTTTTATTTTCTATAATTAAATTTTAAAAAAAAATTATTTATTAATTAACTTTTATAGTTATACTTTATGATCCTTGTGTAACAATGATCTTCCGTGTAACAGTAATTTCTGTGTAACAAAACCACTTTTTTTTTTTTTATTTTTTTTTTAATAATTTAAAGTTACACACCAAATTGATGGTATTATTATTTATTGGTTTAAAATCAGTTTCATTTATTTATAATAAAAAATTATACAATAATAAATATTATACAATAATAATCATAATCATAATAATGAATAATAATAATAATAATGAATAATAATAATATTGTTAATATTATATATATTTTCTCTGTAATTCCTTTTTATTGTAAAAAAAAAAAAAAAAGAATTTTTTTTTAGTAATAAATAATTATAATAATTTATTATCATTATTTATTATTTAACATTATTAATTTAATAAATTCTTGATTTTCTTTGTCTTAGACCAGATATATATATTTAAAATTTTAAAATTACTTTTTTTTTTTTTAAAAAAAAAAAAAGTTGTTTCATATAGAAAAAAATTTTTTTTTTAAAAAAAAGTAATATTATATAATTCTGAGTTCAAGTTTAAATTATTAATATCTAAAAATAAAATTTTAAAAATTTTTTTTCTATAATTTTTCTTTTTAAAAAAAGGAGAAGTTTAATACTAATAAAACAGAAAAAAAAAATTTTTTTTAGTATTGTTTTTTTTTTTTTTTTTTTTTTTTTAGAATATTCTAATAAAAAGAATTATAGTAGAATAATAATACAGAAATTATGTGTTTTTTCATTATTAAATAATACTAAAAAAAAGGTAAATAAAGCAATATTCATTAATGTATATTTTATATTTAGAGTTTTAAATATTAAAATGATGGTTTCAATTTTTTTTTTTTTTACTGTCATTATCCATTAAAGTAAAAGTTATATATTATAATAATAACTAAATAAATAAATAGATAAATAAATAAATAAATAAATAAATAAATAAATAAATAAATAAATAAATAAATAAATAAATAAATAACACTTGATCATTTAATAATATTATTCAAAGTTTTCTTTCTTTATTTTTTTTTTAATTATTATAATTTTTTTATGTTTTTTAAATTTTTATTTTTATTTTTTATTTATTTTTTTACTAAAATAATCTATAATATTTTTATAATATTATTCTATAATTTTGTATTTATTTTTTTATTTATATTTATTATAAGAATGCTTTTTTATTTTATTTTTTTTTATTTTTTATTTATTTACTCTATTTTATTTAACAATTAATTTGTTTAAAATTTATTTTATTTTTTTTTTTTTTAAAAAAATATAATTTGTTGATTATAATAAAATATATATATATATATATATATATATATATTTTACCCTCCTACAGGTTGAACACCTAATTATTAATTACATTTACCATAATTTGGTTGACAATCATTTATGATTTTACATGCTTTTTTAGATGTAGTACAATAACTATCAAATGAACAACATTCTCCTGATGGACATTTTTGATTACCTGCATAAATACCACATTTACCTTCATATTGACCATCTTTAGAATATACAATTCGTTTACCATTATTAACAAAATAATTAGGTGAATCATCAGATATTCCACTAATAATACCTTTTTCTCCCATAGTTTGTAATTTTTCAACCATAGTTTCGTAGGTATATACTGTATTAGGATTTTCACCCATAATAAGAGCAATCACACCAGCAACCATAGGTGTAGATAATGATGTTCCACTATGAGTTTTTTCTTCTTTTTCTCCATAATTATAAATTGCGGAAATATAAGCTTTAAATGGAGCATAAATATTAACTTCTTTACCATAATTTGATTTTTCATGTAATCTATACATACCACTAGTACTTTCATACACATTATTATCAATACCTCCTACACATATAACATTATCAAGAATACATGGAAGATGAAATTTTTCTAATTCTTCAGTTTCATGAACATTTCTACCATGATTACCAGCACTTGCTACAAATATTGAACCTTCTTCGGACATATCATTAATTAATCTTTGAGTAAACAAAATATGTTTTTCATTTCTTTCATGAATAGTATAAAAATCACCAAATGACATATTAAATACTGTACGATGACTCTTTTTTAAATGATTTTTTATATAAATTAATGCTGTAAAAACATTAGAATATGTAATATTATTTAAATTAATTCCATGAATATTAGCTTTTTTTGCTACACCATTTTTACTTCCTCCAGCGACAGCAGATACTAAAATACCATGAACTTTTTCTGGATCTAAGTTACATAAATTTGGTACATCACTAGTTGTTTTATTTATAATTCTTCCATTAATAACAGCTATATCACATTTAGTTGTACGTCCATTAGATTTATATTCTTCATAATTAAAATTAAAACCACCATCTAAAATAAAAATATCAACATTTTTTCCTGCAGATTCTGGATAATAATAATTTGTATCATATTTATTAATTAAATCTCCTCTATATTTTCCTTGTGAAATTACAGAAAGATGATTCGGTGCATTATTTTGAATTTCTAAACCATCCCATTGAGCTTGTTGTTGAATATCAATTTCGTTATAATATGATGTTTTCTTTAATACTTTATCTTTTATAATATCAGTTACACATGGCATTTTTTCAATGGATTTAATTAATTTTGTAGACAAATAAGCATATAAAATAGTGTTATCATAAATGGATCCAATAGGATAAATATAATTTGAATCACCATAATCTGTAGCATATTTTATATCAACATCTCTTTTACCAAATTTAAGTTCATTTTGATTATCTATTTCTTCGAATTTAGTAACATTTTTGTAAGTATCTTTATTTTCAATAATTAAATCATGTATTTCATTAACCATTAAGAAAATATCATCATTTATTTCAAAATTATTTTCTTTATCTTCTTCTCTTTTTTTAATATTTAAGGTAGAAAAACAAGTATCATTTACAAAAATCATATAATAATTATCATCAACGGATGATTCTTTATTTTGAATGTTTTTTTTAGAATCATTTGATGATGATGTATTGATAGTTTTAGTGTATGACTTATTTATTAAAAGGATTATAATCCCTAAAAATAAATATGGATATGGAATATAATTTATAATTTTCATTTTTTTTATGTATTATATTATTATTTCTATTATATTATTAAAGTTTAATTTTAATTTTAATTTTAATTTTAATTTTATTTTTATTTATCTTTTAATATTTTATTTTAATCTTACTTTTAATTATTATTATATTTATTTATTTTAATTTTTTTATTTTTTTTAATACTATATAATAATTATTATTATTATTATTATTATTATTATTATTATTGTTTTTTCTTAATTTTTAAATTTTTTTATTATATATTTTTTTATTATTTTTATTTATTTTTTATTTTTGCTTTTTATTTTATTTATTTTTATTTTAATTTTTATTTTATTTTATTATTATTTTTTTTTTTTTAGAATTTTAAAATACTTTATCATTCATTTTATATAAAAAAAAAAATTAAAAATATAAAAAAAAAAAAAAAAAGAAAAAAATTAAAATTGAAATTAAAATTAAATTAAAAAATAAAACCACAATACACAATAATATATTATGAAATATTATTAAAGTTTTAATAAAATAATTTTAATTATTATTATTATTATTATTTTCATTTTTTATTTTTGTATATAATAAATTTCAAAATCACAATATTAAAAAAATTTCTTAGGTAACACAAAACCCTTTTTTTAACATTTAAAAAAAAAAACAACTAAAAATTTTTTTAAGGGTAAAAATTAAGAATTTCTAATAATTGTGATTTATTTATTTATTTAATTGTTATTTATTTATTTATTTAATTGTTATTTATTTATTTATTTAATTGTTATTTATTTATTTATTTATTATTATTTTTTTTTTTTTTGGGTTATATTTTTGATACAAAGGAATACAACTATTTATTATAATTATATATTTATTATATTAATATGCTTAATTTATTATATATTAAAGATATCGTTTTTTTTTAATATATTATTTATATTTTATATACTAGGAATAAAAATAAATTAAAAAATTTGAATAATAAATAAAATCATTTTAACCAATTTTTTTTAATAATTTTTATATAAATTTCTTGACAGAAACAAGAATTCTAAATAGATTAATATCCTTTTTTTTATATCTATCTTTACTTTTGACTACTATACATAATATAAAGTTTTTCTATTTATAATAATAATAATTATTATTATAATTTTAAACTAATTTATTATTATTATAAAGTGATTAATTATTATTATAATAATTATTATAAACTGATTAATTATTATTATTATTATTATAATGATTAGTTATTATTATTATTATTATATGATTAATTGTTATTATTATAAACTGATTAATTATTATTATTATTATTATTATTATTATTATTATATGATTAATTGTTATTATTATTATAAAGTGATTAATATTTATTATTATTTTTATTATTATATGATTAATTGTTGTTATTATTATAAAGTGATTGATTGATTATTATTATTATATGATTAATTGTTGTTATTATTATAAAGTGATTAATTATTATTATTATTATTATTATTATTATTATATGATTAATTGTTGTTATTATTATAAAGTGATTAATTATTATTATTATTATAGACTGATTTAATTATTATTATAATTATTAATATGAATGAAAATATATAGAAAAAATATAATTCATAAATCGTATATAATATAGAAATTATTTAATAATTTGTTATATTTTATTATTATATTATATACTTTATTTTATTTAATTTAAATTTTAATTGTTTTTTTTTATTATCTATTTTAGATATACATATATATATATATATATATATATATATACAATTATTATTTATTTTATCTATTTAGTTTTATTATAATAATTATAATTTATTTAAATTTGTAATTAAATATAAAATTTTTCATCAACGAAAATCATGTAATAATCATCACCAATAGGCTTACTTTCAGTATTTTGAGAATTATTTTTTTTAGTATAAGCTTTATTCATTAAAAGCATCATACCTAAAAATAATAAGCATGATTTAAAATTATTAAATATCATCTTTTTTTTTTTTTTCTTTTTTTAATTTTATTATTATCAACTTTTTTTTTTATTATTTAATTTTTTAATTTTATTTTAATTTTATATATATATATTTTAAAGAATTTTTTCTTCCTTTTACAAACAAAAAAGAAAAAGAAAAATAATAATTAGATATAAATAAAAATAATAAAAAATTTATTTTTATAATTTTATCGAAGTATCATTTTTTTTTTTTATTTAAAACAGTTAAAATAATAATAATAATAAATAATTAATAATAATAATAATAATAATAATAATAAATAATTAATAATAATAATAATAATAATAATAATAATAATAATAATAATAATAATAATAATAATAATAATAATAATAATAATAATAATAATAATAATAATAATAATAATAATAATAATAATAATAATAATAATAATATAATAATAATAATAATAATAATAATATCTATATAAAAAAATTAATATAATAATTATAATTTATTTTCATAATATTAATTATTTAAGGGAAAAATTTTTTTATAATTTGAGTCATCACATATTATTAAACCTTATTATTATTAATTTTTTTTTATATAGATATTATTATTATTATTATTATTATTATTTATTATTTATTATTATTATTATTATTATTATTATTATTATTATTATTATTATTATTATTATTATTATTATTATTATTATTATTATTATTATTATTATTATTATTATTATTATTATTATTAATTATTTATTATTATTATTATTATTATTATTATTAATTATTTATTATTATTATTATTTTAACTGTTTTAAATAAAAAAAAAAATGATACTTCGATAAAATTATAAAAATAAATTTTTTATTATTTTTATTTATATCTAATTATTATTTTTCTTTTTCTTTTTTGTTTGTAAAAGGAAGAAAAAATTCTTTAAAATATATATATATAAAATTAAAATAAAATTAAAAAATTAAATAATAAAAAAAAAAGTTGATAATAATAAAATTAAAAAAAGAAAAAAAAAAAAAAAGATGATATTTAATAATTTTAAATCATGCTTATTATTTTTAGGTATGATGCTTTTAATGAATAAAGCTTATACTAAAAAAAATAATTCTCAAAATACTGAAAGTAAGCCTATTGGTGATGATTATTACATGATTTTCGTTGATGAAAAATTTTATATTTAATTACAAATTTAAATAAATTATAATTATTATAATAAAACTAAATAGATAAAATAAATAATAATTGTATATATATATATATATATATATATATATGTATATCTAAAATAGATAATAAAAAAAAACAATTAAAATTTAAATTAAATAAAATAAAGTATATAATATAATAATAAAATATAACAAATTATTAAATAATTTCTATATTATATACGATTTATGAATTATATTTTTTCTATATATTTTCATTCATATTAATAATTATAATAATAATTAAATCAGTCTATAATAATAATAATAATTAATCACTTTATAATAATAACAACAATTAATCATATAATAATAATAATAATAATAATAATAATAATTAATCACTTTATAATAATAACAACAATTAATCATATAATAATAATAATCAATCAATCACTTTATAATAATAACAACAATTAATCATATAATAATAAAAATAATAATAAATATTAATCACTTTATAATAATAATAACAATTAATCATATAATAATAATAATAATAATAATAATAATAATAATTAATCAGTTTATAATAATAACAATTAATCATATAATAATAATAATAATAACTAATCATTATAATAATAATAATAATAATTAATCAGTTTATAATAATTATTATAATAATAATTAATCACTTTATAATAATAATAAATTAGTTTAAAATTATAATAATAATTATTATTATTATAAATAGAAAAACTTTATATTATGTATAGTAGTCAAAAGTAAAGATAGATATAAAAAAAAGGATATTAATCTATTTAGAATTCTTGTTTCTGTCAAGAAATTTATATAAAAATTATTAAAAAAAATTGGTTAAAATGATTTTATTTATTATTCAAATTTTTTAATTTATTTTTATTCCTAGTATATAAAATATAAATAATATATTAAAAAAAAACGATATCTTTAATATATAATAAATTAAGCATATTAATATAATAAATATATAATTATAATAAATAGTTGTATTCCTTTGTATCAAAAATATAACCCAAAAAAAAAAAAAAATAATAATAAATAAATAAATAAATAACAATTAAATAAATAAATAAATAACAATTAAATAAATAAATAAATAACAATTAAATAAATAAATAAATCACAATTATTAGAAATTCTTAATTTTTACCCTTAAAAAAATTTTTAGTTGTTTTTTTTTTTAAATGTTAAAAAAAGGGTTTTGTGTTACCTAAGAAATTTTTTTAATATTGTGATTTTGAAATTTATTATATACAAAAATAAAAAATGAAAATAATAATAATAATAATAATTAAAATTATTTTATTAAAACTTTAATAATATTTCATAATATATTATTGTGTATTGTGGTTTTATTTTTTAATTTAATTTTAATTTCAATTTTAATTTTTTTCTTTTTTTTTTTTTTTTTTATATTTTTAATTTTTTTTTTTATATAAAATGAATGATAAAGTATTTTAAAATTCTAAAAAAAAAAAAATAATAATAAAATAAAATAAAAATTAAAATAAAAATAAATAAAATAAAAAGCAAAAATAAAAAATAAATAAAAATAATAAAAAAATATATAATAAAAAAATTTAAAAATTAAGAAAAAACAATAATAATAATAATAATAATAATAATAATAATAATTATTATATAGTATTAAAAAAAATAAAAAAATTAAAATAAATAAATATAATAATAATTAAAAGTAAGATTAAAATAAAATATTAAAAGATAAATAAAAATAAAATTAAAATTAAAATTAAAATTAAAATTAAACTTTAATAATATAATAGAAATAATAATATAATACATAAAAAAAATGAAAATTATAAATTATATTCCATATCCATATTTATTTTTAGGGATTATAATCCTTTTAATAAATAAGTCATACACTAAAACTATCAATACATCATCATCAAATGATTCTAAAAAAAACATTCAAAATAAAGAATCATCCGTTGATGATAATTATTATATGATTTTTGTAAATGATACTTGTTTTTCTACCTTAAATATTAAAAAAAGAGAAGAAGATAAAGAAAATAATTTTGAAATAAATGATGATATTTTCTTAATGGTTAATGAAATACATGATTTAATTATTGAAAATAAAGATACTTACAAAAATGTTACTAAATTCGAAGAAATAGATAATCAAAATGAACTTAAATTTGGTAAAAGAGATGTTGATATAAAATATGCTACAGATTATGGTGATTCAAATTATATTTATCCTATTGGATCCATTTATGATAACACTATTTTATATGCTTATTTGTCTACAAAATTAATTAAATCCATTGAAAAAATGCCATGTGTAACTGATATTATAAAAGATAAAGTATTAAAGAAAACATCATATTATAACGAAATTGATATTCAACAACAAGCTCAATGGGATGGTTTAGAAATTCAAAATAATGCACCGAATCATCTTTCTGTAATTTCACAAGGAAAATATAGAGGAGATTTAATTAATAAATATGATACAAATTATTATTATCCAGAATCTGCAGGAAAAAATGTTGATATTTTTATTTTAGATGGTGGTTTTAATTTTAATTATGAAGAATATAAATCTAATGGACGTACAACTAAATGTGATATAGCTGTTATTAATGGAAGAATTATAAATAAAACAACTAGTGATGTACCAAATTTATGTAACTTAGATCCAGAAAAAGTTCATGGTATTTTAGTATCTGCTGTCGCTGGAGGAAGTAAAAATGGTGTAGCAAAAAAAGCTAATATTCATGGAATTAATTTAAATAATATTACATATTCTAATGTTTTTACAGCATTAATTTATATAAAAAATCATTTAAAAAAAGAGTCATCGTACAGTATTTAATATGTCATTTGGTGATTTTTATACTATTCATGAAAGAAATGAAAAAACATATTTTGTTTACTCAAAGATTAATTAATGATATGTCCGAAGAAGGTTCAATATTTGTAGCAAGTGCTGGTAATCATGGTAGAAATGTTCATGAAACTGAAGAATTAGAAAAATTTCATCTTCCATGTATTCTTGATAATGTTATATGTGTAGGAGGTATTGATAATAATGTGTATGAAAGTACTAGTGGTATGTATAGATTACATGAAAAATCAAATTATGGTAAAGAAGTTAATATTTATGCTCCATTTAAAGCTTATATTTCCGCAATTTAT
>MCFG01000709.1:0-13667 GCA_002104895.1 Anaeromyces robustus | reverse complement strand
TGATTTATATCTTTTATTATTTTAAAATATATATATATATATTATTATTATTAAATATAATTAATTATACATATATATATTTATTTAATTTATATATTTGTTTTATTAATTTTTTATAATAGAATGTGTATTTTACCTATTCAAAATACACATCAAAAATACCTTGCTTATTCAACTCAAAATAGTGTATGAAATTTATTATATACATATATATAATAGAGTAATTTTTTTTCTCTTTTTAATTATTCTAATTATTCTACTAATAATGCTTTTTTATTTTCCTTTTTTTATTACTCAATTTTTTTACTTTAGATTATTGGTATCTTAAAATTACCATTGAGTGGTAATCCTTATGATAATTTAGGTGTAATGGCACATTCAGGAGAGGTAAAAAAATTAAAAAATAATAAAAAATTATTTAAAATAAAAAAACTATTATATTTCAAATATTATTACAATTTTTTTTATTACACCTATTATCATTATCAATAAATATTAATTATTTATATAATATAATATATCATATATATAATATTATTTTGATATAAATTTATTAACTTATTAGATTGTTGGTTTATGTTGTAGTAAAGATGGACATTATGTATTTTCATGTGATTCTTATAATACTTCGGTTAATATGTGGTCAGTTCATGTTGATGTTTTAGAAGCTCAAAATGCTATTGGAGGTAAAGGTAATGAACCATTCATTAAGTTATTAGATCCTAATGGTAGAGACAGTGCTATTTATAAAGAAATGGAAGATTATTTCTATTATGCCCAATTAAGAACGTAAATATTTAGTTATATATATATAGATAGATAAATAGATATATATTTAAATTCTATCTTTTATTTTATTTAATTAACTATTTATTTATTTTATTTTAACTTTATTATATAAATATGTTTATTTATTTATATCAAAGTCAAGGTGAAGATTGTATAAGAAATAGAACAATTGAAAAAAAGATTGGTATATCTGAGGTTGCCAGTATATTACAAGCTATTGGTTATTACCCAAGTGAGCAAGATATTGAAGATATTAAAAATGAAATTAAATATAGTAAGGTTTTAGAAACAGGGGATTATATTGAATATATTGAATTTGAAGATATAATAAGAAGTATATATACATATATATATTTATTTATTTATTTATTTATTTATTATTCAAAATATATTACAATAAATATAATAAAATGTCATAATTAATTTATATATTTTTTAAAATATATATATATATATATATTAATTAATTATTATAAATATTAAATATATAAAGTTTATCTTAATCATAAACCAGCTGAAGATTTAACAAAAAAACAAATTGAAAATGCACTTCTTCATAGTAAAGAATTTGAAATGCCAAATTTGGAATCAGAAAATGATGAAAGTAATGATATTTATTATATGGGAGAAACAGATAAACGTGAATATCTTGAAAATTTCCAATTTAAAAAATCAGATGATAATGAAGTCAATATTATAAATAAAATATTAAAAAGTAAATCTTCTTCCTCTTCTTCTATTCCTTCATCTAAAAATAATAGTACTCAAGTTTTAAATGATAAATCATCAGAAGACAATCTTTCTAAAGCAAATGATGATAATAATAAAGATAATGATAAAGATAATGATAATGAAAAAGATCCACAAAAAAGTACTAATTCTATAATGGATGAAACATCAGATAATAATTCATCTAAAAAATCAAAAGATAATGATAATTCATCGAAATCTAATTTGAATAAGAAAAAATCAAAAGAAAAAGAAATTGATTTAGATGATGAAGATTTAACAGAAGCAAGATATAAAGTTATGAAGATGAATGAAACAGAACGTAAAGAAAAAATGGAAAAAGCTCGACAAAAAAAAGAAATGATTAAAAGTATAGAATATGGTAAATTTTCTAAATCTGCTTTACTTTCTATGCTTCAACAATATGGTGAATCTTTAAGTGCTGATTTATTTGAAGATTATATTGATAAATTATTACATGATAATCCATCTGATTATAAACAATTAGCAGAATTTTTCACTTTAGATGAATTTGTAAATAATGTTTTAAATTTCGAAGAAGAAATTTTACCTGAAACTTTAATTGAAAAATTAAATAAAAATAATAATCAAACTATAGAAGACAATAATAGTAATAATAATAATAATAATACCGAACCAGATACTGAACCTTATTATGTTTATACAGAATAAGACAATATAAAACAATTCGATATAATAGAATAAGATAGAATAAATAAAAATAATTATTATTATAAGTAAAAAATACATATATATATATTTTAATATTATCATAATTAATTATCACTACCGTTTTACTAAATAATTAATAAAAATGAAAATGAAAAAATTAATAATAAATATTTTAATATTATATTCAAAATATATGTATTATATATAAATATTGTTTCTAATTACTCCTAATATTAATAATATAACAAATAAAGAATTATTAAAAAAAATAATAATAAAATATATAAAAAAAATTTTAAATATTTTTTTATATTACAAATAAAGAGTTTTCTATAAAAAATATTAATATTATACTAAATATTTATAATATGTTTTTTTATTTATTATTCCTTTGGTTTCTAATCCATATTATGTTTTTTTTTACAAAAAAAAAAAAAATGCTCTCTAGCTCTCTAAGTTTAAATTTTCTCTCAAAACAAACGACTAAAACTAATTAATCAATTCATATATAGTAATCTTTTCTAAAATAGAATTATATTTTAATTAATAATTGTAATAATGTATCCATTTTGTTCTTAATTAATTCTGATGATGACGAAATAGTACTTTTAATTATTCCTGTGTCATATTAATAAAAATCCATCTTATTTAATTGGAACAAATAATAATTAAAACAGAATTTTTTTTATTTTCATTGGTATTTTCGTTATATTAAAATAATATATATTTATTTACATATAATAATACGTAATACTAACAAAATGCTTAAAAGTAAAAATGTATTAAAAAAATACTATATATGAAAAAAAAAAAAAAAAAAAAAATTATTAATATTTAAAATTATTATGTAAGCACATGGTTTTTCTCTCCTCTATAGTATAATATGAAAAAAAAAAATTACATTCATAGTAACTTTTATAATTACCAAAAACAACCAAAGTATTTTTATATAAAAATTAAATAATAAATAAGTAATGCTTTGCTTTTATTTTTTTTTAGCTTAGCCAGGAAATCCAAGAATATAAATAAATTATTATAGAGTAATTAAAATTTTTATTTTTTTTTTTTATTGCGTACTTTGTATTCATAAAAAAAGTTTGAGTTACTTTTGCAAAATAAAATATTTTTATTGAGCAATTTATCATATATTATAATATATTTATTATATATAATAAATTAATAATAAATATATTGTATCATATATTTATAAATTTCATTATCTATTTATTTATATTTATTATATTTATTTATATTTAAAAATTTACACATGTATTTACCATAAAATAATTATTCATTTATTTATTTAATAATGAATAATAAATCATATGAATAAATATTTATATTATTTTCATATTTAGATGGCTATTATTTATATTAACGCTAAGAGCACTCCAAACATATTAAAAATATACTATTACGTAATATATTATTATTATATTATATTTATTATTATTTATTTCTATGTTTTATTTCTATGTTTTTAAATAAAATATAATAAAATATATTCTATTTTATAATATATAACTATACTCTATAATATAATCATTATACTCATTATTTTAGTATTTTTTGAGTAATGAAATGAAACAACACCAACCAAATACATAAAAATATTGTTACCATTATCTGATTATTTTACATTTATTTTATTTTATAGAGCTCTATTTCACATAAATAATTTTCTTTTTTACCCAAATAATTCCCTTTTTTTTATGACAGTACATAGTGTATCTTCATTTATTTTATTTTTTTTTTTTTTTTTTTAATTTTCAAAAAAATTTATTTCATTATTATAAAACTATATGTAACAATATAATATATAATAATAATAAATACTAATAATGTATATAATAATAAGAATATAATAAGAATGATAATTATATTTTTATATATCAAATAATTTTATTATAATTTTTATTATAATGTAAAATTTATCTTATTTCATTTTATTTCTTAGAACTCTGATTGAAAAAATGGCACAAATATTTCCAAATACAATAATTAATATTTAGCAATTATTCAATTATGCGAATAAATTGCTTTTTCTATTTTATTATTTATTTAAAAATAAAAGAATTTCTATCTTTTTTTTTTATAATTTATTTAATTTAATTTTATTCATTCATTTATTTAATTTATATAATTATGTATTTATATATATATTTAAATATATATTAAATATAAATATTATATATATTAAATATAATAATTAATATACTTTAATAAATGCTAATAATAAATAATATTTATAATGAATCATTAATTAATGAATCATTTTTTAATTATTTATTATATTTCTAAAAAAAAATTAATTACATGATTATTTTTTATTTTACTTTTTATAATAATAATAATAAAAGTTTTATTTTGGAAATTTTATGATGCAAAAAACACTTTTTTAGAATGTGTTGCATTTCGCAATATGATATGGGGCGCATATTAAATTTTTGCAATGAGGCGCATAAAAAACAAATAAAGAAATGAAAAATTTTTTAACACAAATTATGAAAGCCACGTTATGAAATAAAATAAAATAGAATTTAAAAAAATTAAATAAATAAATAAAAAATATATATATAAATAAATGAATAGAAAATAAACAAATAAATAAATAAATATTTCTTTTCTTATTAATTACTTACAAAAAAAAAAAAATAAAGTAAAAAAATTAAAAAAAAAAAAATTATTATAAAATTAAATATATTTATATTATTTTTTTGATAAATGAATAATAATAAATAAAATAAAAGATAATAAATAATATAACAGTATTATATATGTATTTTTATTAAAAAGACGATAACAAATAATAAATAAAAAAAATAATATAAATTTTAGAATAAAGAAAAGAAACAAATAAATAAATATTTTTTTATTAATTACTTATTTACGAAAAAAAAAATATAAAAATAAAAATTCATTATAAAATTAAATACTTTTATAAAATTTTTTTGATTTGAAATATTAAAAAAAAAAATTCAATATTATTAAAATATTAAATAAAAAATATAATTATAAAAAAAAATATTCAAAAAATATTCAATATTATTAAATTATTAAATAAAAAAAAATATTCAAAAAATATTCAATATTAATTAAATAAAAAAATAATGAAGAAATATTCAATATTATTAAATTATTAAATAAAAAAAATATTGAAGAAATATTCAATATCATTAAATAAAAAAAATAAATAAAATATTATTAAAATAAAAAATATTCAATATCATTAAATAAAAAAAATAAACAAAATATTATTAAAATACTAAAAAAATATTCAATATCATTAAATAAAAAAAATAAATAAAATATTATTAAATTACTAAAAAAATATTCAATATTAAAAAAATATTAAATATTATTATCATTAAATAAAAAAATATTATTAAATAAAAAAATATTATTAACTAAAAAAATATTATTAAATAAATAATTCTTTATATTATATTTTTATTTATTTAATTATTTATACAATTATGCGCCCCATTGCGAAATGCAACATTGCGAATTGCAACATTGCGAAATGCAACTCTCCCACTTTTTTATTTATTTATTTATTTTAACAATGCATGAGATATCTATAAAAATAATAATTAAAAACTAAAATATAATTATAATTAAAATCAATTATTAGATATATAATCATATGTAATCACATTTCACATAGTAATATAATATTATATAATATTATGACACAGTAATAATTAATAATAAAATAACTATAAAAAATAAAAGCTTATTAAAAAAATTAAATAGTTTAAAACTTAATTTAATGAATAGAATTGAATTATGGTAGCTAGTAATATTGTAATGTTATTAATTTCAAATAAAGAATTATAAAAATAAAATAAAAAAAAAAATTTTTTTTATAATTATTTAAATTATGATTATTTTTATTAAAAAAAAATTGTTATTGAGTATATATTTTTTTCAAAAAAATTTTATTTTCTTATGGAAAAAGATATATACTATATCATATCAAAAGAATATTTTAGAAAAAAATATATATTTTAAAACTTAAAAAAATAGAAATAACAAAAAAAAATGAAATGCACTGATATGAAATATATATATTTAAATAATATATTATTACTATTTTTTTTTTTTACTATTTTATATTTTATAATAAAATTAAATGACTAATTATATTTTAAAATAAAGAAAACTATTAAGATAAATTTAGTAATATTAAATGTTAAAAATTAACAATATTATAATAATAATAATAATAAAAATAATAAAAATAATAATATTGTTATTATTATTGTTGTTATTATTATACATAATAATAATTCTGTAAAAATTGTTTTTTTTTTATAATATTTTAATTAAATGATAGAATTCTTTATTTGATTTTTTTTTTAATTTATTTTTTTTGGCTTATCCTTCTTTAATAAAAAATGGAAATATCTTTTATAATGTCTAGTAATAGAAAAAAGTAATATTTTAAATATTTTTTTATTTTTACTTATAATAAATTATAATAATAGTATATATTTCAATAAGAAATATGAAGTGCATTTCATTATCTAATTTATATCTATTATTTTAATCTTCATATAAATAATAATAATAAATATTTAGATATATACAATTCAAGAATATTGAAATAATCAATTAAATTAATTCATATTAAGAATAATCATTACATACATAATTAAAATAAATAATTAAACTTAAAAAATGAAATAATACTAAAAAAAAAAAAAAAGATCATTTATTATAAATTAATAATAATAATAATTATAATAATATTTTTATATTCTTCATTTAATATAAAATATTTATCCATCTATTTATTTTAATTGTATCATTATTAGAATATAGAGTAATTCATTTACATAATATCATATCTTTTTACTCATTAATTTTAATATTTTTATTCAATACTTATCCATAATACAATCATACATCAAACAAAGAATAATTTTATTTTTTTATTCATTCCTTAATTATTATTAATTATAAAAATCTTTTAATTCATAAAAATATTAATAAAAAATTTTTTAATTTATTTTTTTTTTTTTATATTTTATTTTTCAATTTGTTCAAAAAAACTTTATAATAATTTTTAAATTTAATAAAAAAAAAAAACAAAAAAATTCCAATTTTAAAAAAAAATTAATTTATTTTATTTAATCACAATATATTTATAATATATTATGCTAATTTATTTATATTAATTAGAATATTAATTAAATTTTTAATTAAAATGAAAATTTTAAGTACAAAAGTAAAATAAAAAAAAATAAAAACAAAATAATAATCTAATAAAATAAAAAAAATAAATTTCAAAAAAAATTTTTTTTTATAAATTAAAAAAAAGTAAAAAAAAAATAAAATAAAATAAAATAAAAATAAAAATAAAGTAGAATAAAAACTTTAAAATAAAATAAAAAAATTAAAATATTAAAAAAAAAGTTCTTTTTTCTCTCTTTCTTTTTTTTTTTATTTTAAAATACAGAATTTTAAATTAATAAAATGTATATATAATACAATATTGGTATTATATTTAAAAAAAAAGTTTGTAAAAAATAATATTTATAATTTTTTGTTATTTTTCTTTTTTATATATATAATTAATTATTGAAAGAAAAAAAAGTTTTGCTTCTTTTTTAATTGAATCAATTTAAAAAAGAATTTTTTTTTTTCTTGAAAAGAAAAATTAATAATATAAAATTTTGAAAAACTTAATTTCATTTACTTTAAACGTTAAGAATTATTAAAAAGTTAATTGAAGGATAGTTTATAAAAAAAAAAAAAGGGCAATTGTAATATCAAAATTATATTATGAAATTAAATATAAAAAAAAAAAAATACAAAAAATACCAATAACAATAATTTCCATTTCAATTGAATACATATACTTCAAACAATAATTAAATATATAGTTTAGAATACTAATATATAATTTTAGTGGATTTGTTTAGTAGTTATAATTTTTTTATTCAATTTTAAAAAATCGACTTCTCTTTCTTTTAATTTTAAAAATAGCTTTTTTTATCTTTTTAATTTCAATGAATTCATTTAGTCTAAAATATATATAGTATATATAATAAAATGAATTAGTTTTAATAATTTTTTACAAATTTTAAAAAATTTAATAATAATTTTTAATTGAATGAAAAATTTTGAATCATAGTAATACACTTTTTTTTTTTTTAATTTTAATATTATAATATTTGTATATATCTTTTTTTTTTTAATTTTTACGTAATTTATTTTTCTTTACTTTTTTTTAATATAACCTAATTGTTTCTTGTAATTTATTCATTTTAATTTTCAATTAAAAAAAATAATACATAATTATAATTATATTGTTAATTACATACTTTAATAATAATAATAATAATAATATATTGTATATAATACCAATTAATTGTATATACATAATAATAATTTATAATAATATACCAAATACTCTAACTTTTAACAAGTAATAATAATAACAATAATAATAAAATTAATACTTGTAATTTAATTTTTTGTAATATATATTTAAATATCTTTTGATATGGGAATATATATTAATAATATTAAATTATAATAATGCTTTTTGTATTAAAGAGAAAAAAATAATATCAAAAGAATAGCAATGTTTTTTTTATATATCAAAGAAAAAGAAATATATGTATAATTTATTAATCAGTAATAAATAAATTTAAAAAATAACTTGAGCATAATAGCACTTTGTAAAAAAAGTAAAATAAAATAAATAAAATAAAATAAAAAAATATATAAAAAATTAATAAAAAAAAAAACTATAAAAAAAATAATACTAAACCTAAAAAAAAAAAAAAAGTATATACAATAAAAGAGAAAGAAATAATTTTTAGATAACTTTACCTATAAAATAATTTCTTTTTTTTTTTTTATTTTTGCAAATATATATATAAAAATAAGAAAAAAATAAAGAAACTGATAATTTTACAAAAAAAAAATAATAATAATAATAAAATAATTTTTTATATTATACCAATTAATTATAATTTTCTGTATTTTAATATCAATTTTTATATAAAAATTATATAAAAAATTAATTGAAAATAATAATAATAATAAGAATAAAAAGATACGAGAAAAAAGAAAGACAAAATATTTTTGAATAAAAATAATAATTTATTATGCAAATAATATAAAAAAAAAATAAATAATAATAATAATAATAATAATAAAAAGTAAACGTTATTTTACAAAACCAACCATAAATATAAAAATAATATAAAAATATATATATTTTAATCATGAATGATAATTATGAATATGATTATTACGAAGCTGACTTTTATAATACAACAATACTGGACGATAATTTTATTGGAGGTAAATCAGTAATGATAATAGGAATAATATCAGTAATCATTATCATTTTAATTATATTGGGTATTCATGTTTTCTCAAAAAAGTTAGATGAACTTAATTGTGAAAATTATACACGATATGTAGAATCAGTAGAAGAAATGGAACCTTTACCTCTATATGAAGAACGTCCAAGTGAAGAAGTAGATTTATCAAATTATATTCAAACAAATACTATTAATACGATTCCAAGAGATACCATGAATATAATTAATATTTTAAACAGTAATAATACCAATACTAATAACAATAATAATAGTAGTTTACGTCTTGATGATTTAAATAGCAATAATAATACTAACTTACCTCTTGATGATTTAAATAATAATAATATAAATAATAATAATAATAATAACGATAATAATTCATATAATCATCACCAAATTAATAATAATAATGATTCCAATAATAGTAATAATAATAATAATATGGATGAAAGTATAAATCATTTTCTATCGATTCCTTCTTCATCTACTATACCATTACCTACTCCACAAAGAGAAAATATACCTTCTATACCACCACCTTGTTATGATATAGCTTTAACTCAACCAAGAATTAGTAATCAAGGTTTAATTGTACTTCCTCAAGATCCATCGTTTGCTACAAATTTACCAACTTTAACAAGATCTTCTTCTCATCATAGTCATCATTCTATAAGAAGAAATCGTAGAAAATTTATGAAATTCTTTTCATATCATCCTAATTTTTCAAATAACTATCGTCACTCAAATCATCAATTCTACAGCCTTTCTTCATCAAATTCTATTTCATCATCAAATTCTATTTCATCTCATACCAATTTAAATATTTATAATCAACATCATCATTATCATCAAAACTCTGTAGATGATAGTAATGATAATGATCAAAATGATAATATGAATAATACTAATAATATTAATAGTAGATCTTCAAGTATTCATCGAAGAAATAGTCATCGTGGATTACGATCTAGATCACTTTTTAATCGTATTCATAATTTTAATCATAATCATTCATCATCATCATCTTCCTCTTCATCATCTAGAAGACATAGAAGAAGTTTATTACGTATACGTCATTCCATGGATAATGCTTCCATTTCATCTATATCAATTTATCCTACTACCACTCAAATAGACCTTCCAGAAAATCATTATAATATTTCAAATAATAATAATAATAATAATAATAATAACAATAATAATAATAGTAATAATAATAATAATAACAATAACTTTTATAGTGATGTTAGATATTATAGTTGTATACCTGAAACTGAAAATATTACACCTACCTCAACAACTAACTCCTTGATGGATGGTAATGAGGTTTCTGTTTCAGTTCAACATTTATTATCATCTAATCATACAAATGAATCTACTTATAATTCCACTGATAATGATAATAATAATTATAATAATATTAATAATGTTGAAATAATTAAAGAGGAAGAAACAGAAGAAGATGATGTTATAAATAATTTACAACAAAATCATTCATTAGAAGTTTTAAATGGTACGGATTCATGGTTGGAAATTACTCATGATAATAATAATTCATCATCATTACTTCATCATTCTAAAGGTGAAATTATTCAACTTCCATCATTAATAAATAATACTAATAATGATACTATTAATAATAATACTGCTTCTACTAGTAGTAATCAAACTCCAAATTCAAATACCAATTTAAATAATTATCTCACCAATTCAAATGAATATGAATATATAAATCCTACTCAAAATACTATTGGTCACCATGTAATAACAATAAATAATAATAATAGGAATGAAAATCATCATGATTCTGTAATTAATGTAATTACTTTTTAATATATATATAAAAATATAAAAAATATATATACATTTAAATATGTAATATAATTTTAATAATAATAAAAAAAAAAAAAAAAAAAAAAAAAGGAGAAAAATTAAAAAAAAAAAAAAATAAATAAATAAAAGCATAGTAAACAAAAAAATAATAATTATAATAATAATAATAGCAAAATAAGCATATAAAAAAATTAAAATAAAAAATACAAATACCAACATAAAAATTATAATTTTTTATTAATATTAATATATGTTATATATTTAATGAAATTAAAAATATTTAATTAAAAACTATTTTAAAATATATATATATAAATTAGTATATAATTTTTATATAGTAATTATTAATTATTTATCAAAAGTAATAAATTAAATATATACAAATTATTAAATATAATATTATTAATAATAAAAATATAGTTTTTAATTTTAAAATAAAAAATAAAATAAAATAAAAAAATGCAAATAAAAAAAATAAAGAAACATTAAAAACAAAAGAAACCAAATAATAATAATAATTTTAATTAGATAAGAAAAAATAACGTTATAGAGAGATAAATTTCTGTATTATATATAAAATTTAATCTTAATAACTTTAAAAAATAATATACCAAAGTATTAAAAAAAAAAAAAAAAAAAGGAAAAAATTAAGATTTAAAACAAAAATAATTTATAGTTCAATATAAATCTTAAAAAATAATTAATATAATCTTATATACTAATAAAATTAAATTTTTATTATTTTTCTTTATATATATATATATATCTTTTTATTTAATAAAAAATTTAAGGTTCCGCAAAAAGAGTCATCTTTGAATAATAAAAAAGGATTAGAATATGATTCAATTACTCAAAATGGAAATATAAATAAAAACAATGGTCAAAATCAAGATAATCTCTATGGTACAACTATAAATAATAATAATAAAAGCAATGATAACACTATAAAGAAAAAGAAGATTATTAATTATAGTAATGGTAATAATAATAATAATAATAATAATACTAACAATAATACTATTAAATTTATAAAGAAAAGAAAATCTAATATTGATTTCCTTAGAAAAATAAAATCTGCTCCAATTATTAAAGTAAATTTCTCTAAGAATAATAATAATAATAATAATAATAATAACACTCTTAGTTTCAATAGCATAAATACTACTGGTAATACTAATACTAATGCTAACACTAATAATAAAAAAATTAGAATTTCTAAAACTTTATCAAATTATTCATTATTCCTTTCATCAAAATCTAAAAAACGAAATTCTTTAAATATTTCTTCTTCTAATAACAATTCTTCTTCAATTATCATTTCTATACCAGAAGTAGAAAATTCTTCTACTTCTAATAATAGTCCTTCATTAACTTCTTCATCACCATCCTTAAAATATAATTCTAAATTAAATATTAATAATTTATTTTCTTCAATTTCTCAATTAACTAATTTATCATCTTTAAAACAAATGCCAAGAAAATGGTATAGTACAGTTAATTTAATTCCTAATCTTACTAAAAGAGATAAAGATAAAGATAAAGATAAAGAACTAAAAAAAGGTAAAGAAAAATTAGATATAGATATTGTTGATATTTATGATTTTGAGAATGAACAACAACAACAACAACAACAACAAAAAGAAGAAGAAGAAGGATATAAAGATATTAATAATTTCATATTTATTAATAATAAAAAAAATAGAAGAAATAATAGAAGAAGTAAAGATTATGAATCAATTAATAATAATAAAAATTCATCTGTGATCCTAGATTTTAATGAAAAAATAATAAAAGAAAAAGATGACAATAATAATAATAATAATAATAATAATTTATTTGATGAAATAGATATCTGTACTTTATCGAATCCCACCTCGGTAAAATAAATATTAAATAAAAAATAAAAATGAAAATGAAAAATAATAATAAATAAATAATCAAATGAAAGAAGAAAAATACAATAACATAACAAAAAATAATATATTCTACTTTTTGTTAAAAAAAAAATTAGATTTTTAAAAAAAAAAAAAAAAAAAAAAAAAAAAAAAAAAAAAAAGTTATGATAAGAAAAAGAAAAAGAAAGTAAAAATTACTTTTTTTTTCTTTATAAAAACTTTACCTAAGAGCAAAAAAAATATATAAAATATTTTTTTTATTTTGTTTATTATTAAATTATTTAATTCTTTATTATTAATAATAATTAAAAAGTAGAATAAAATAAAAATTCATTCATTCTACTTTATATATATATAATTTTTTATCATGAATTTTTTAAAA
>MCFG01000708.1:0-13709 GCA_002104895.1 Anaeromyces robustus | reverse complement strand
AGAAACGTATTAATAAACAACATTTAAAACCTAACCCTACCCCCTTTTATTATTATTTATTCATAGATTAAAATTTATTAATATAATAAATATAAAAAATATATATATAAAATTTACTAATATAATAAATATATATATGTTTTTCTGATATATTTTATATACTGTATAAATTTATTTATATATAAAGTTGTTTATATATAAATAAAGAATTAAATTTATTTTTTTTTTTATATTAATAAAAGCATTTATATATTTAAATTTTAAAGAAATAACTTCTATATTTAAGTAATTTAGTAATTTTATTGTATTGAAATTTTATATCTATATAAAAGTTTGAAAAAAAGTATAAAAAATTAAATTGGAAAAATGAATGAAAATTAAATAATAGTAAATAATAATAAAAAAATAAGAGAATTTATTTTGCAACATTTTTTAGTAGTACAACAAAAATTTTTATTAAGCTTCTAGTTCGTTCCTGGAGTTTTGGTTCTAGTACGAAAAACTGCGCGAAAACCATTCATGAAGACCATTTTTTAGTAGTACAACAAAAATTTTTATTAACTAAAAAATTAAAACGTTGCATAAGAACATTCTTTTTGAAAATTAAAGAGAAGAAAAAAGAATATTTAATTATAAAATGATAATTAATTTCTTTTCCTTTAATAAAAATTAAAATTATTTATTTCAATATATCTAATCTAATTATTTACTACTTAATATATATTTAAAACTTATATATTATATATTTTTATATAATTATAAATTTCAAAATCAATTATTTTGTTTTATAAATATTTTATATATTTATATGATTTTAAATTTGATAATCAAAATGCATAACATAGGTAAATTTTATTATTATTATGATAATTATTTTTTTATTATATAATTAAAGTTAATATTTATAAGTATTATAATATAATATAATATAATATAATATAATATAATATAATATAATATAATATAATATAATATAATATAATATAATATAATATAATATAATATAATATAATATAATATAATATAATATAATATAATATAATATAATATAATATAATTCAAAAAACAAAAGTTACAAATAGTAACAAGTCAACAGTATATGAGAATGACCCCGCGGGGAATTACTAAACTGTAAATTTAGTACAAGATATAGTATTAATGATCTAAATTAAATTATTTAATAAATTTTTTTTGGTAACGAAATAATAATTTTAAATTAAATCATTAAATTTTCTTATTTAATACATTTTGCTAATATATTTAAAAGGTTTTTTGGGTAGAAATTATTATTATAAAATAAAATAAAATAAAATAAAATAAAATAAAATAAAATAAAATAAAATAAAATAAAATAAAATAAAATAAAATAAAATAAAATAAAATAAAATAAAATAAAATAAAATAAAATAAAATAAAATAAAATAAAAAAAAAAAAATAAAATAAAATAAAATAAAATAAAATAAAATAAAATAAAATAAAATAAAATAAAATAAAATAAAATAAAATAAAATAAAATAAAATAAAATAAAATAAAATAAAATTTAATTTTTATTTTTATTTACATTTTTTATTTATTTATTTATTTATTTATTTTTATGTAATTTTTTAATTACTTTTTTTTATTTTTTTTTATTATTTTACTTTTCTTTTATTATTCTTCAAGTTTTACTCATTTCTCTAATTTTCAGTATTATATTTTATATTATTTATTGTGTATTTTTAATAATTTTAATATATATAATTTTTCTTTAGTTTTAAAAAAATTATATTTGTATATAAATATTTATATTTATTTCAAACATTTTTTATAAACTTATATTATTTATTAATAATTTCTTGAATTAATTTATTATATTATTTAAAACTCATACTAAATCATAAAAGGATTCTTTGTTATTAAATTATCTAATAATAGGATAAATGGCTTTTATTTTCCAGTATTGATTATTATTTTTTAGGATAAGTGATACTTATTTGCCAATATTGATCATCTTTTTTTTCCATTACTTACATCCAACTTTACTATATTATTTGTTAAAACAAGAAATTTATTATCATTTAATAGAGATACAATACTTTTTCCATTATATGTATCATTAATAATAAGAGAATTACTATCATATTCTCTTATAACTATACTATTTATATCATAACAAATAAACATAAACCACTATAAAGTGATCTATAGAATTCATTTCCTAAAACTGAAATACTCCATTTAGCTTCATCAGAATTCATGTAGTCTCTAATTGTTGGTTTATTATTGTAAAAAGCATCAGAATAGATACATTTCTTTAAGTTTGGATTATAAATCCATACAATTTTAAGTTCTGCATTAAAATATTCGATAAAATTTTTATTTCAAAGAGACCATACTTGGGAACTATTACTATTACAATTTCTAATACTTACATTAAAACCATTTTTATCATCATCTACGGTTAAACATTTATCCTTTGTCTTAAATAAACCTTTATGAGTATACTCAAATGTAGCACCATCAACTCATTTTTTTATATTAATATTACTATTATCAACTGTTAAATATCTATCTTTGTTAGCTCTTGAAATGATATAACTTTTAATATTTGGTGGTATAAATCATTCTTGTCTTTAATTATTATTACAATCTTTAAGTTGTGGTGATTGATTTAATATTAGTTGTGAATATAAACATTTTCCAGAATAAGAATTATAAATATATTTATTTTCAGCATTAGGATCTACAGTTGGCTTAATTTTTATAGTTATTGTAGTTTGAATCTTTTTAGTATAACCTAACCCTTTCCATTTCCATCATCTAAAATTAAATTATCATTAATATCATCACTTTTAATAAACATTTTATCATAAATAATTTTACCTTTATTATCATATAAGTACCTACTTCATCATTATGTTTATCATAAATTAAAATATAACTTGGACTTAAATAATTTTAATACGGTATAGAATAATTTTTATATATATTAATTAAAGATTTTGTAAATTTTATTAAAATTTATAAATTGATATAAGAAATATATCTATAAGTATTAAGCATTGATTCTGATTTATTGTTTTTATTATAAAATATTTTTCCGTTGTATACTTCAACTGAAAAATTCTTACGTTTTTACATTAATATATCATTTCTTATTCTAGAGTTTTATACTAATATGTTTCGAAAAAAAAAACAAGCAAACAAACACCATAAACAACAACACTCAACACTAACAATAATATATAAAAATTTCTTTTTTCAAATATTTATTATATTAAATATAAATTTAATTTTTTAATTAATATTTGGTTTTTTTATTATTTCTTTTATTTTTTTTATATATGATAAAAGTTTTTTTTATTTATTTTTAATATTTACTGATGATATAATTATATATATTTTTATATATTTTAAGTAATGTAAAATAATTGTACCATAATATATTTTTTATATTATTCTACAAAATATTTTATATAGTATTTAAGATAGATTTAATATATATATATTATAAAATATGAATATTTATGAATATATATGTTTTAATATATTATATATCATATCGTTTTATATAAATACTCAAATAGTATATATATACATTAATAATATATAATTTTATAAAATAATATTATATAGTAATAGTTTAATTATATAATACCATTTTCATTTAATGATACACAAAGTATCATATCATTATTATATGTAAAATATATTGCATTATATACATTACATATATATTACTCTTTTGTAATATTAGAGTAATAACTTATGAACATCTAATTTTACAAGTACATGGAAGTGCTTTATTAGTACACTTGAATTTAACACAGCTATTACCTTTGAAATTATTTGGAACTGTCTTAAAGCTAGCACCATTATCACACCAAGCTTTGTATATAGTTTCACCACCATAGTAACAGCATGCTTCACCTTCTCCACCTGCAGAAATAATAACAGCACTACAAGCTTGTAATAATGCAACTAAAGCAATAACAGAACCCCAAATACGCATTGTGAATTAAACAAATATGGATTGATTATATTAATAAATTTTACTGTAATGATTTTTATTTAATTTTTTATTTGATATTTAATTTTTTATTTGATATTTAATTATTTATTTGATATTTAATTTTTTATTTAATTAAATTTCTTTCTTTTTATACTTTTTCATAGTTGAAGAAAATATTCTTCTTATACTCTTTAATAGATGAAGAAAATATTCTTTTTATTCTTTAAATAAAATACAGAGAATATTCTTTTTATTCTTTAATTAAAAATTCATAGAATATTCTTTTTTATTCTTTAATTAAAAATACAGAGTATATTAAGTTAATAGTAAAAATTTTATCATTATCTTATAATTTTGAAATATCTCATTTTTTTTATATTTTATTATTAAAATAGAATAAAAATTATATCTTAATAATATATTAATTAAAATTTTTCTTTAATGGAAAAATTAATTAGAAATTTTGTTAAATAATTAATGACTAGTTATTGAACATAAATTTACAATAATTTAATTATTGTTGTTTTATTACTCAGCTAAAATTGTAATATTCATAGTAATAAATAAATTTATTATTTAACTATAATTGTAATATTAATAAATAATAAATAAATGACTAATTAAAATAAATTAAATTCTTTTATAAATTATTTCCATATTTACTTATTATTTAATTTGGTTGACTTTTATTAGAATATTCTATAAATATTTATCAGAATATTCTATAAATATTAATAAAATATTAGACCATTTTATAAATATTAATAAAATATTATATCATTCTATAAATATTAATAAAATATTATATCATTCTATAAATATTAATAAAATATTTTATTATACTATAAATATTAATAAAATATTATATCATTCTATAAATGTATTATTATATATATATATATATATTATATTAATAAACTATTTATGGTTATATGCGGAATTATTAGATGATGAGACAATTAACAATATATATATTATGATTTTTTAAAAAAGCATAATATATAATTAAACATTTTAATTATATCCAAAGTTGTTCAATAATTAATTACTAGTTATTGTATAAAATTTTACTATTAAAGAACTAATATAAATTGAATATAAATTGAATGATTATATGATATATAGAAATGGATTATTACTCAGTAATAAGTAGAAATAAGTATCTTCAATTATAATCAATATTAAACATTAATATTAAATATTTAACAATATCTTAAACATTTAACAGCATTTAACAACATTATAGGTACAAAGTTTAAATATGTTCATAATTTTATATTTTCTATTTAAACTATTATGATTAATTAATTTTTTTAATATACTTATAAAGGTAAAAATAAAATTAATACTTTAATTTGTATATATATACATAATAATACAAATTAAATTGTTACAAAGTATATTATGAAAATAAAACAAAAATAAAATAAATTTATGGAAAAAAAGTAAAAAAATTTTTAAAGTATTAATATTTTCTATATTTCTAATTAAGGAATAAAAAAGAATATTTTCTGCTTCTATAAAGTATAATACTAATAATAATATTAAAACCAATATTAATATTTATAAAATAATATTAAGTTATTTCAAAATAATAAAAAAATTTATACTATTATCTTATTATTTTTTATTTTTGTTTGATTATTACTGAAATTGAATAAATAAAATATTAATATATTGACTAAAAAAAAACATTAAAAATATACTTTTTTTAGTCAATGTATTATTTAACATTTTTTTATTCAAGTTATGTCATAATTTCTCTGATGATAATTGGTTCATAATTAAATATTGTTATTTACTAATATTTTTTTATTCATATTAATAATAAAATCAATAAATAATTAAATAAAAAATTAATTAAATCTATATTTATTTTTTTAATTTTGTTTTAAAATCGAGCTTCTTAATGAAAAATAATGAATTTTTATACATTATCAATAAGAATGCGTAAATTATAAAATATTGGATTCCAAAAAAAAGACAATTAAATATAAATAATAGTTCATTAATGAATATATGAACATATTAATGAATAACTAGTTATTGTTAAATATTTCATTTTCATATAATTTTTCACAATTTTCAATAGTATTCCTTATCATAGAATTACCACTTGGATATTTTTCGCTAGTAGACCATAAATATTTATTTATAGAATTTCTTATATATAAATTATCATTAATAATATCTAATCTATAAGGAGGATATAAATTATTAATATCTTTATCTTTATATATAGTAATTTTATCATTAAAAATTAAAGAACCTTTATCTGTTAACTTTAATGAATAAATAGTTTCATAATAAATTTTTTTTTCATTTCGACATCTTCTTCATAAATATATTTCTTCGTATCAATATAATTATTAATTTATAAACCTAAAGGAACCAAATGTAATGTTATATTGTTAATTACTATACCATTCATAGTATCATTATTATTAGAAATGATTTAATTATATTTTTTATTACCATATAATTCCCATATAATTTTTTCGTTATTTACTTTATTAATAATTTTATCATTTTCACTATTGTAATATATTCTCATATTTTTAATATTTTTAATAAATGGAATACAATACCATTAATTAAAATGTTATCAGTAGTTAAAGATAATTCTTTATTAGTATAGTATCAAATGAACATTTTTTAATTCTAAACCATTTGCATTAGACATACAAACAAAACTACTACGATCAGATTTAGAATATAATTTATCCTAAAGTTGTTAAAATTTTATCAGTAATAATGCAATTATTAGAATCATAAGTTCTTTCTTCTTCAATATAATTTAGATATCTATCACTATCATATGGCCATTCTACAAGTTTAGTTTTTGCATAAATAACAATTAATACTTGTTCATATAAATAATTATCATATCTAACTTCTAATTTATAACAATCACTGATTTAAATGTTCTAATAATATTTTTTTGTTTATTACTACATTTTAAATATAAACTATTAACATCTAAAACCATTTCCTCAATTTTAATTCTTTTATACTTTTAGAATATTCAGATATAATATAACTAAATTTATATTTTTTATCATTATCATTAGTTATTTTATCAAACAATGATATATTATCAGATATTTCTAAAATAGAATTATAATTGAAAATAATTTTTTATTAGGTAACATATTATTATAAAAATATTTTTCTAATCTTTTACCATATCTTTTTTTCAATGAATTTTCTTTAGAATTACCATAAACTTCATAACTAGAAAATAAGTAATATTTAAATATTACTTATATATTTTCATTATACTATTTATATTTAATTATTTAAAAAAATATTATTGGGTATTTTCAAGTTGTTATTGGATAAGTTAACAAATTAGATATTAATTGACATTACATAGATGGTTAGAGAATTATAAAAATGTTATAAAAATTATTATAAAATTTAATTAATTAAATGAATTAAAACGATTAAATGAATTAAAAGGATTAAATGAATTAATTGAAAAATTAAAAAGATTTAAAGTATTAGTTATTAGACTTTCTACAGATCTATAGAAATTCTATGGAGTAGTTTAAATCTTCTTTTTGTAATAAATCTATTATTAAATTTCTTAATGTATGATTTAAAACTTTATAATAAGTTTATAATTTTAGGTTACATAAAAAAGAAGAAATGAATTTTAGGGATAAATATCTTAGAAGTGTTTGTAAATCTTTATGGAAAGCCCCAGTACTTGTTGCTAAATATGAATATTATTTAATTAAACAATTCTAAAATAAATAAATAAATGAAAAATAAAAAAGAATAAATAAAAAAAATAAATAATGAATAGATTTTATATAATTATATATGTATTATATATATATATAATATAATATATATACATAAAGGATTGTATATAATTTTATTTTTAAAAAATATTTAACGTAAGTAATAAAGATGTATTGAATAAGAAAATTTTATCAATATTATAACCTAAAAATAATATTTAATAAAATAACATAATATATATGTAGTTTTATTTTTATTAATATTATAGAAAGGAAAGGAGAAAAAAAATATGAAATAGATATAAATTTTATTTTATTAACAAAAATAATTAAAAAAATAAATTAGATTTTTATATAGAATATATATATGGATTATAACAATATTATAGTTATAATAATATTTTAATGAAAATTAGTATTAAAATAATTTTATTATTAAATATTTTGTTGAAACTATATATTAAGAATGTAATACAATATATCTTTTTTATCCTTGTATTTTAAATTTTTTTTTATTTTAAGAATTAATAATTTTTTTTTTTTTATTTTAATTTATATAAAATTATTATTAAATAAGATAAATTATTATAATTTTAATATATTTGTAAAATCTATCAATAAACATTTTAATTTTAAAAATTATTTCATAATAATTTAAATATATTACAATATATTGTAATATAATAATGATTAAATTATTAATATATAGTAAATTCCTTATTTTTAATTTTTTATATTGAAAGTATTTTTTAGTATGACAGTAAAATTTTAAAATTTAAATGACAAAAACTTTAACTTTATTATTAAATAATAAAAAATTTAATTAAATGAAAAAATAAAATTTAAATAAATGAATAAATAAAATTTAAATAAATGAATAAATAAAATTTAAATAAATGAATAAATTAATATATTAAATTGATATAAGAAATATATCTATAAGTATTAAGCATTGATTCTGGTTTATTGTTTTTATTATAAAATATTTTTCCGTCATATACTTCAACTGAAAAATTCTTACGTTTTTACATTAATATATCATTTCTTATTTTAGAGTTTTATACTAATATGTTTCGAAAAAAAAACAAGCAAACAAACACCATAAACAACAACACTCAACACTAACAATAATATATAAAAATTTCTTTTTTCAAATATTTATTATATTAAATATAAATTTAATTTTTTAATTAATATTTGGTTTTTTTATTATTTCTTTTATTTTTTTTTATATTTGATAGAAGTTTTTTTTTTATTTATTTTTAATATTTACTGATGATATAATTATATATATTTTTATATATTTTAAGTAATGTAAAATAATTGTACCATAATATATTTTTTAATATTATTCTACAAAATATTTTGTATAGTATTTAAGATAGATTTAATATATATATATATATATATTATAAAATATGAATATTTATGAATATATATGTTTTAATATATTATATATCATATCGTTTTATATAAATACTCAAATAGTATATATATACATTAATAATATATAATTTTATAAAATAATATTATATAGTAATAGTTTAATTATATAATACCATTTTCATTTAATGATACACAAAGTATCATATCATTATTATATGTAAAACATATTGCATTATATACATTACATATATATTATTCTTTTGTAATATTAGAGTAATAACTTATGAACATCTAATTTTACAAGTACATGGAAGTGCTTTATTAGTACACTTGAATTTAACACAGCTATTACCTTTGAAATTATTTGGAACTGTCTTAAAGCTAGCACCATTATCACACCAAGCTTTGTATATAGTTTCACCACCATAGTAACAGCATGCTTCACCTTCTCCACCTGCAGAAATAATAACAGCACTACAAGCTTGTAATAATGCAACTAAAGCAATAACAGAACCCCAAATACGCATTGTGAATTAAACAAATATGGATTGATTATATTAATAAATTTTACTGTAATGATTTTTATTTAATTTTTTATTTGATATTTAATTTTTTATTTGATATTTAATTATTTATTTGATATTTAATTTTTTATTTAATTAAATTTCTTTCTTTTTATACTTTTTCATAGTTGAAGAAAATATTCTTCTTATACTCTTTAATAGATGAAGAAAATATTCTTTTTATTCTTTAAATAAAATACAGAGAATATTCTTTTTATTCTTTAATTAAAAATTCATAGAATATTCTTTTTTATTCTTTAATTAAAAATACAGAGTATATTAAGTTAATAGTAAAAATTTTATCATTATCTTATAATTTTGAAATATCTCATTTTTTTTATATTTTATTATTAAAATGGAATAAAAATTATATCTTAATAATATATTAATTAAAATTTTTCCTTTAATGGAAAAATTAATTAGAAATTTTGTTAAATAATTAATGACTAGTTATTGAACATAAATTTACAATAATTTAATTATTGTTGTTTTATTACTCAGCTAAAATTGTAATATTCATAGTAATAAATAAATTTATTATTTAACTATAATTGTAATATTAATAAATAATAAATAAATGACTAATTAAAATAAATTAAATTCTTTTATAAATTATTTCCATATTTACTTATTATTTAATTTGGTTGACTTTTATTAGAATATTCTATAAATATTTATCAGAATATTCTATAAATATTAATAAAATATTAGACCATTTTATAAATATTAATAAAATATTATATCATTCTATAAATATTAATAAAATATTATATCATTCTATAAATGTATTATTATATATATATTTTATTAATAAACTATTTATGGTTATATGCGGAATTATTAGATGATGAGACAATTCATATTATGTTTAATTATATCCAAGGTTGTTCAATAATTAATTACTAGTTATTGTATAAAATTTTACTATTAAAGAACTAATATAAATTGAATATAAATTGAATAATTATATGATATATAGATATGGATTATTTATTGATAATAAAGTAACTCAGTAATATAGAAATAAGTATCTTCAATTAAAATCACTATTATACATTAATATTAAATATTTAACAATATCTTAACATTTAACAGCATTTAACAACATTATAGGTACAAAGTTTAAAATATGTACATAATTTCATATTTTCTATTTAAACTATTATGATTAATTAATTTTGTTAATAAAATTATAAAAGTAAAAAACAAAATTTATACTTTAATTTGTATATATATACATAATAATACAAATTAAATTGTTACAAAGTATATTATGAAAATAAAACAAAAATAAAATAAATTTATGGAAAAAAAGTAAAAAAATTTTTAAAGTATTAATATTTTCTATATTTCTAATTAAGGGATAAAAAAGAATATTTTCTGCTTCTATAAAGTATAATACTAATAATAATATTAAAACCAATATTAATATTTATAAAACAATATTAAGTTATTTCAAAATAATAAATAAAATTTATACTATTATCTTATTATTTTTTATTTTTGTTTGATTATTACTGAAATTGAATAAATAAAATATTAATATATTGACTAAAAAAATACATTAAAAATATACTTTTTTTAGTCAATGTATTATTTAACATTTTTTATTCAAGTTATGTCATAATTTCTCTGATGATAATTGGTTCATAATTAAATATTGTTATTTACTAATATTTTTTTATTCATATTAATAATAAAATCAATAAATAATTAAATAAAAAATTAATTAAATCTATATTTATTTTTTTAACTTTGTTTTAAAATCGAGCTTCTTAATGAAAAATAATGAATTTTTATACATTATCAATAAGAATGCGTAAATTATAAAATATTGGATTCCAAAAAAAGACAATTAAATATAAATAATAGTTCATTAATGAATATATGAACATATTAATGAATAACTAGTTATTGTTAAATATTTCATTTTCATATAATTTTTCACAATTTTCAATAGTATTCCTTATCATAGAATTACCACTTGGATATTTTTCGCTAGTAGACCATAAATATTTATTTATAGAATTTCTTATATATAAATTATCATTAATAATATCTAATCTATAAGGAGGATATAAATTATTAATATCTTTATCTTTATATATAGTAATTTTATCATTAAGAATTAAAGAATCTTTATCTGTTAACTTTAATGAATAAATAGTTTCATAATAAATTTTTTTTTCATTTAGACATCTTCTTCTTAAATATATTTCTTCGTATCAATATAATTATTAATTTATAAACCTAAAGGAACCAAATGTAATGTTATATTGTTAATTACTATACCATTCATAGTATATAAAATATTACATTCATTATTATTAGAAATGATCTAATTATATTTTTTATTACCATATAATTCCCATATAATTTTTTCATTATTTACTTTATTAATAATTTTATCATTTTCACTATCGTAATATATTCTCATATTTTTAATATTTTTAATAAATGGAATACAATATCATTAATTAACATGTTATTAGCAGTTAAAGGTAATTTTGTTTATATGTTAAAATAAAATAATATTAAATTAAAATTTTAATTATTAAAGTCATATTGATATATTGATATCATCATCATTTATCTAATTTATGATTATATGGAATATTTATTTTAGAAATATTTTCTTAATAATTTAAAATGATTTATGTTTATGTTAAATTTAAATTATTTTGATTTATTACATTTATGGCTAGTAATTTTAGAAATTTTTTATTTTTAAAGAATTAAATTTTTTATAAAATTTATAATGGTATATAATTTTTATTAATACTTTTTTATATTTTATATTTTATAGTTATTAAATAATAATTATTTAAAAATATTTTTTTTATCTGTTTCTAAAAAAATATTATTATATATAAAATATATAAAGAATTGTAAAGTTTAACTAAACTTTATTTATTATAAAAATAACTTGAATATTATAACCCATTTTTCTTATATATATATATAATAATTTTTTTGTTTATCTTATATATATTATACAATAATAAATATTATTTTCTTATATATTTAAATTCATAATGTGAATTTTAATTAAATTTAAAAAAAATTTAAATAAAATTTCAAATTTGATCTTTAATTTTTATATATAAATATTATTTTTATAATTAAAAATTGGTATCATTACAATGTTTTAGTCTTCAATAATAGAATTATTTAAAAATAAATAGGTCTTAGCATAGTAGAAAGATGGTGAATTATAATTGTCATTCACTTGTAATAATAATTAAATTTTTTTTATTTATTATTTTACCATCCATTAATATAATTTATTTATTTATTTAATTTTAATATCACTTTTTATTAATAAAATGATGTTCAATTCTCTAAAAATTTTAATATAGTAGTGAAAACGATATATTCTCATATATATATGAAATATAAAGTTTTTTTTGTAATTTCTAATTATTCATAAATATATAAATAAAAATAAAGAAAAAATTATTATTCATTAGTAAATTTGTTTTTATATAATTAAATTATATTATATTATATTATATTATATTATATTATATTATATTATATTATATTATATTATATTATATTATATTATATTATATTATATTATATTAAATTATATTATATTATATTATATTATATTTATTCATTTATTATTTATTTATTTTTTATTTAAATATATTTTTATTTAAAATTTCATATTTAATCAATAAAAAATATTTAAATTTATATATTTATTTTATTCATTAATTATTATAAAATTATTTCATCCTTTCTTAATTTTTATTTATTCTTGTATATTTTTTATACAATTACTATCTTCAGTATTTTCTAGTTGTTTAATATTGTGTGATTCTTCTTGAATATTTTCTATGTATGAACATACACTAATATAATAAGAGACCTATATGAATTTTTATTTATTTATAATTATTTATAATAAAAAATAAAAAAAATTTAAAAAAAAATTTATATAAATTTTTTTTACTATATATATTTTATCTTGATATTAAATATTTTATACTAGTATTGTATAAAATATTTT
>MCFG01000707.1:0-13738 GCA_002104895.1 Anaeromyces robustus | reverse complement strand
ATATATATATATAAATATATATATTTGATTTTATATAAGAATAAAGCAATAAAATTTAAATAATATAGTAATAATGTAGTTTTTTTTTTTTTAATTTTTATCTATCTTTTGTATTACTATATACCATTAATGTAAAAATCATATTGAATAGAAAAAAATAAATACTAATAATAAATATATATCGGATGACAAATGACAAATTCATTAAAAAAAATTTTTTTTTTTATATTTTTTTTTCCTATTTTTTTTATTTTTTTCCTATTCTTACCAGATTATTTGTTCAATGAAAAGGAATAATATTAATACTAATAAAAATTAAATATTTAAAAATATTTTTCTATCATTCTTAATTATGATTTTTTTTTTCAATTTTTGGTATTCTAATAGTTAAAATGAAAAAATAAAAATAAAAATAAAAACTATAATAATTTTAATTTATTACGTATATTTTATTTTAAAAAAAAAAAAAAAATTCTTTTTTAATACTAAAGATGTTACTATCCAATATTTGATTTATCACTTTAATAATTTTATAAAAATAATTCCAAATAAGGAAAGTCCTGTTTTATCATATAAATCTTATTTTCTATTTCTTTTATAAAATAGAGTTTATAAAGTTTTTCCATTAAAAAAGTAAAGTTAATAATTATTCCAATATTTTATTATATAAAATAATTAAAAAAATTATAGTTCAAAGTTTTGTAGTACATATATATATATTTTAAATAAAAACAATAAATGATTTAATTATTAAAAGAGATTAAATCATTCATAACTTTAAAATATTAAAAATAGTATTCTAAGATTGAAAATATTTTCATTTCATTTTATATATATTATATAAATTAAAATAATAACTTATTAAATTCTTTTTTTTTTTTTTTTTTTTTTTTGTAATTGAAATAATTGATCTTCATAGTTTTTATTCACTATATTAATTTTATTTTTTATTATAATAAAAAATCCATATAAATACTTATTATAGTAATTAATAATAATCAAAACTAATAATAATAATAAATTATATAACATGAAATGGTAATACTTTTAATTATTAATTTAATTATATAAAAATTATGTATTATTCTATTTTAACAAATTTGATATTAATAGTTATATTATTTCTTCTATATATTTTATAAATTTTTAAATGCTGATAATTATTACCATTATATTTTGTATAAAAATGAAGTTTATTGAATAATTGGAATAAAACATTTTATTCCATTATATGTATAATAATATGGGGTAATAATTTTTTAAAATTGATTAACGCTACTAATGTAACAGTGAATAATGAAAAAGAATTATTAAACAATTTAATTGATACAAATAATAATTCAACTGATATATTAGTAATAAATTTAATTGATCAAATTTATCAAATACCTAAAGATATTGAAATTGAAAGTTCAATAGAAAAAATACATATTATAGGTCATTCCAGAAATAGTTCTGTAATAAAATTTAATGATTCAAGTAATCAATTCAATTTTAAAAATTTTGTATATAATTCTAAACAAGAAATAAAATTTGTTAATGTTACTATTGAAGGAAATCTTCAATTCTATGGAATAGCAAATATTGTATTTGAGGATGATATTATTAATGGCACGATAGATATTGATAAAACTTTTAAATATGATGTAGAATATAAATCAGACGAAAATTATCAAGATAAAGATGAAAATTATTTAAAAATATCAGTAACTATGACTAAAGTTATATATAATGGATTAACAAATTCAAAATATAATTGTATAAATTTACATGGAAAAGTTAAAATAAAATCTTCTTATTTTTTTGGTAATTCTTTATGTGAAAATAGTTTATTACATTATGATGGTGAAAATCATAATAGTATAGAAATATCAAATTCAAATTTTAATGGAATGTATGAAAATAATTGTCTTAGTATGATAGATGGAATTTCATCTACTGTTAAAACTTCGACATTTGAAAATTGTTCTGGTTTTTTGGATGGAGGGTAATAATAAATTAATTATAATTATAATTATTATTATTATTATTATTATTATTATTATTATAACAAAATAAATTTTATATATATAATAATGAAAAAAAAATAATAAATAAAAATCATGTATATAAATAATAGGGCTGCTTTAAGAACTAATAGAATACCATTAAAATTGAAAGATTGTATTTTTAGAAATATTTATACACCATATTATGGAGGAGTATTTTATATTGTTGATCCAAGTTATATGGAAATAGAAAAAATAAAAGTGTATAATTCAACTGCATTAGATAATGTAAAAAATTTTTTTAGTTCAAATTATAGTATTTCCTATATATGCATATATATTAATATTTAATTCCTATATATATATATATATATTTAAAGGGAAGTATTTTAAATGTTCTATCAAATTTAGATAATTTATTAACTTTATATATGAAAAATGTAAAATATTATGGAAATAGAGTAAGTAATAGTCAATCATCTAATTTTGGTAGTGATTCAATATCAAGGTATTCAATATATTTTTACTTTGTTATTAATTATATATTGCTCTCATTAATTTTTGTTGTTATTTTATTCAATATTTATTAAATTTAATTAATGATATAATATATTTATATATATTATTTATAATTAAAGTGTAACCGGTTATATACATCTAAATATGGAAGATTTTTATGGTGAAGATTTATTTGTAAATAATATACATGGTATTTTCATGATAGATGCCGATGCTTCGATTTCAATAAAGTATGAAAAAAATAAGATAAAATAAAAAAATAATAATGATTACTATTTTTATTATAATTATTATTGCTATTAACATATTTATAATGAAAATTAATAAATAAATGTAAAGAATAAATGAATAAAAAAAAAAAAAAAAAAAAAAAAAAAAAACTTATTTTTACTAAATCATTATTTATATATATTATATATATATAATATTTTAATTGTTAGAAATATAGAAATAAATAGAGTATATGGAGAAAAAAGTAGTGGATTATTATTTTATAATAATTATTCAGAAGGTACAAATGGTCAATATTTTGAAATAACTCATGGATCTTTTAAAGATTTTATTTTTAACCAAGTAACAGAATCTTTATCAGCCATTATAGGAACTAATAATATAATGAATATAACATTATCAGAGTATTTAAACAATATATTATTATACTTAAACATATATATATATAATATTTCATATATGCTTTTATTTTATTTATATTTAATTTGTTAATATATATTATATTATATATATATATACTAAATAATAAATAGTTGTAAATTTATAAATTTTGATGTCTATAAATCAAAGTAATATATATGAAAAGATATAATTATATATTATATATATGTTTTATAAAATTATTGATTATTATATTAATAATTCTTATATATATATATATATATATTAGTTTTATTTATAATTCTCAAGAAAATAATATAATAATGAATAATGTAACTATTGATGGATATCATTCAAGTCAAAAAGTTAATTTTATTGAGAGTTCTGGTTATCATGATTCTTGTAAATATATTATATATATATATTTTTTTATTATTATAAAATAAAAATTGCTAATAAAGTAATGTTATTATTATTTATACTAAAAATATATATATATAAAGTTTCTTTAAAATTAATTGACGTTTCTATTAAAAATTTTAGTTCAATTGGAAGTAAGTACAATATATATTAATATAATTAAAATAATAATAATAATAATAATAATAATAATAATAATTATAATTATAATAATTATAATAATTAATTATTATTATTACTATTATTATTAGAATTTATATATTGTTTTACATTAGATCTTGTAATTGAAAATTCAACAGTAAGATATTATAAATATTTATTTTTCTATTTATATTTTATTAATTACTTTATGTATATTCTTTTTTTTTATTTATATTTTATTAATTACTTATATATATTCTTTTCTTTTTTTTTTTTATACATTTTTATATAAGATTACAAATAATATGAAATGTTCAAGTTTACAATGTGATGATATATACTATATTGATTCATTGATAGATTTTTATTCTTATTATGTAACATCCAATATATATATAAAAGAATCAACTTTTGATACAATAAAAGGAGGTAAAAAAAAATATAAATATAAATAAAAAGAATAGATATATAAATTAATATATACATCAATATATATTGTGGGAAAAAAAAGTGAAACAGAATTAAATAATATATAAATTAATATATATTATGAGAAAAAAATAACATAACAAATTATTAAATATAATATTAATTATTTTTTTTTTAAAAAAAACAAAGGATATGGAATTGTAGGATATAACGGAGCAAATATGAATATTATTAATAGTACAGTAAAAAATTGTTATTTCTATTTAGGATTTATTCCTGTTGACACTGGTGGATTTAAAACATTTACAATTGAAAATACATATTTTTTTAATAATACTGCATTAAATGGACCAATATTAAATATAGTAAGCAATAGTGATGATTATATTATTAATTTTAATAATTGTACTTTTGAAAATAATAGAGCAAATAATTTGGGTGGAATAGTTTATTCACATAGACATTTTCCAGAAGATTATACTCCACAATATAATGATTTTTACTTTAATAATTGTATATTTAAAAATAATACAGCTAGTCAAGGTTAATTTTTATCTAAATATTTATAAATAAATAAATAAATAAATAAATAAATAAATAAATATTTACAGCATTAATAATAAATATTTATTCTTAATAATAATTTATTCCCTTTAATACATATATGTGTTAAGGTGATATATCATTTAGTTATTTAAGATCTCATGAAGTTATTTTTTCAAATATTGATGAATTAATTCAAATAAAAGGAGCTATTGTAACAAATCCTATAGGTCTTAGATTAACTACAGATTCAATAAGTGATTTTACCATATATTCTGGAGAAACTATTACTGGTTTAAAATGTAATTTTTTTTTTTTTTTTTTAATTTATATTATTTATTTTTATTAGAATTAATAAATATAATATATCAAGAGTTAATTTTAATATTTTTATATTATTAATAATAATCCTTTATTATTTTATATAATTCAATTTTAGTTGAAATTTTTGATGAATATAATAATAGTAAATATTAAAATATTATTTATAATAAAACTTTATAAATGAAATAAATATCAATTTAAAATTAAATATATAAATATATATATATTTTTTTTTTGGATTAAAATTTTATTAGAATTCAATACCGAACAGTATAAATCAATTAATGATATGGTACTATTTGAACTACAACTTAATGAAACATTCAATGGTAAAATTATAGGATCTTCTGTATATAATTGTGACGTTGGTACTTGTTCAATTCCATTAGTAAAAGGTATTAAACAACAACTATGAAAAATAAAAAAATAACTTTTTTTTTTTTTATCTTTTTAATAATATATAAAAAAAAATAATATATATTAATTAAAGTTATATTATCTTAAATATATAATTAAAAGTTGTAGGGAACCCAGGAAGTTATAAACTTAGATATAAATTAATAACATTTGGTACTTTTAAAATATAAATTTTTGTTAGTATATTGGAATTTTTCAATAGGATTATTAATTTTTTTTTTTTTTTTTTTTTTTATAATCATAAAACATATATATATATAAATATTTATTGGAAATAAAATAGGTAACTTTGAAGAATTCGATAATTCTTATGGTGAAGCTAATTTAGTAATAAAAGAATGTAAAAATAAAACATATTTAAATCAGGATATAGAAAAAGTTGGATTTAAATCATGGTATAAATAAATATACAATTAAAAATTATATATACTTATTTAAAAAAAAAAAAAAAAAAAAAAAAAAAAAAAAAAAAAAAAAGGATTATTAATAATTATCATTTTTATATATTTTCGTAAAAGTTATCTTCCTAAATGTACTATATCTTGTAATAAAGGAAAATGTGCCAATATAAATGTTTGTGATTGCTCAGAAACCCATTTTAAAGGATTATATTGTAATGAATATTATGAAGTAAAAAAAGGAAAATGGTCTAATATTTTTTTAAAATCTCTATCATATATTTTAATGGTGATTACTATAATATTTATGGTTGGTATTTTCATGAATAGAAATGATCCAAAAGTTAAAGCTGGTAAAATATATTTAATATATATAAATTTAAAAAAAAAAAAAAAAAAAAAAAAAAAAAAAAAAACTTTTTTTCTTTAGAATATTAAAAATATATAAACTTTTGAATATTTCAATAGCAAGTTATAATTTCCTTTTAATTATTCTGGTTGGAATCCTATTCAACATTATATATTTATTATTGCTAACATATGATGATAATTCGGTAATTCTCTGTACAGTTGAATATTTATTAAAGAATTTGGTAAAAAAAAAAAAAAAAAAAAAAAAAAATAATATATATATATATATTATTTAAATATTTTTATATATAAATTTTAATAAGATTAATATGATTATATTATTCCATAATTATTATCATTATTTATAAAATAGGGCTTTTCATTAGTATATGGTTCCATATTTGTTAAAACTCTTAGAATTTATATTATGTAAAAATATATCTAATATATAATTATATTTTTATAAAAAAAATTATATTAATTTATTTATTTACATATTTATTTTAATTATTATAATAATTATAAATGGATACTATATATTTAACAATAAAAAAAAAAAAAAAAAAAAAAAAAAAAAAAAAAAAATAATTAAAAAATATAGCTTTACAAGACAAAACCATTCCATTTTTATTAAAAATTCCACATTATATATAATGGTTTACATGATTTCTATGTATCATGTAGTTACAGTCATATTATTTATTTTATTAAAAAAAATACAAGTTAAACCAAAATATACAATTAATGAAGAAAGATATACAGTATGTTCATATCCTATATGGAGAAAAATTAGGTAAAATATTTTATTTATTAAAAACATATATTAATAAATAAATATAATGAACTAATAAATACTAATTTTATATTAATATATAAATATTTATATATATTTAAAAAAAAAAAAAAAAGTGTTTTGTTTAATTTATCATTACTTTTTATTGATTTATCTATTTCTTATGCAAATAGACATGTAAAAAAGAATTTTAAAGAAGTAAGTATTACTTTTTACAATAATTTATCTTTTACTGAATAATTTTTTTTATCCATTAATTTTTTATTAAAAATATTAACATAATTATATATATATATATTTGTAATATATTATTAGTCTTTAACTATTCCAGTTTATGTTTATGTTGTATTATTAATATTAATGGAATTTATTAGTGTTGACTATGGAGAAAAGCAATATATATTTAATGCATGTATGGTTATTATTGATTCTGTTGTTATATTATATTTCATATTTATTAAAAAATATTTTAAGATATTTATTGGAAAAAATAATGAAATTGGAATAAATACATCATTAATTACTTCGAAAGAATTAATTGGTTCATCATAATTAGTTTTAGAGCTTTAAGAATTTTAACTTATTGTATTAAAAAAAAAAAAAAAAAAAAAAAAAAAAAAAAAAAAAAAAAATGCTTTGCATAAAATAATATTTTAAAAATTTCTATACATTTTATATATTTATATTAATATAGAAACTAATAAAAATTATTTTTGTTATTATATTAAAAAGAAATGTATACATTCAATAATAATAAATTATAAAAAAATATTAAAATATATTAATAATAATATTATTATATAGTTGAGAAACCGAATTATTAAAAAAGAATTAAAAATAATTCATATTGTTAAGTCTGTCTAATTTTTATATTTTTTGCTTGCTTTGCTCAATTATACAAATTTTTTGTTAGTAAAAATTTAATTACTATAATAATTTTACTATAATCGGTTTATTATTAATAATATTTCATTTCTTCAGATTTTTTAATTAGTTAATAAGTAAAATATTAAAATTTCAAAAATTATTTATAATTTAGATTTTTTTTTTTTTTTTTTATTTAACGGTAATATATATATTAAATATATTATTTACAATTATATGATAATAAAACAAAAATAAATAATAATAATAATAATAAAAAAAAAAAGATAAAATAAAAAAATATTATATTATGTAGGAATTTTTAATAATGTTTTTAATTGCTTTAAAAATAATTGAAAGATAAATGGATATTCCATTAAATATTATTTACAATTATAATTTTAATATTTTTTATTTAATAATATATACCAAATATACCAAATATACCAAATATACTATATTATAATCATAAAGTATAATAATAAAGTAATAATTCATTAAAAAATAAAATATTAAATATATAAAATAATAATTAAATGAATATCCACATTTCTATTTTCTAAACTACTTGTTTCTAATAACTTGATATATTTATATTATTATTATTTTTAAAAAATTGTTGATTTTTAAATAATATATACAATAATTAATAATAAATAAATTGGTGAATCAATCAATCAATCAATCAATCAATCAATCAATAAATAAATAAATAAATAAATAAATAAATAAATAAATAAATAAATTCTTTAATACAGAAAATAACATAAAAAAAAGAAAAAGAGAAAAACAAAAAATTACCAAATTTATAATTAATTAATTATTAATGACCATTAATTTAACCACATGAATTATTAATCATTATTAATAACTCTTAAATCATAATTATGTGTATGTAGATTGTGTTGTAATTGAGTAATAGTTTATATTATATTTTGTCATACTATTATTAACTATTATTTATTATTCATTATTATTATTATTCATTTATTATTATTATTATTATTATTATTATTATTATTATTATTATTATTATTATTAACTATTATTTATTATTATTATTATTATTATTATTATTATTATTATTATTATTATTATTATTATTATTATTATTATTAACTATTATTTATTATTATTATTATTATTATTATTATTATTCATTTATTATTATTATTATTCATTTATTATTATTATTATTATTAACTATTATTATTATTATTATTATTTATTATTTATTATTATTATAATTTTTATAATTATTATTATTATTATTATTATTATTATTCATTTATTATTATTTATTATTATTATTATTATTTATTTATTTATTTATTGATTTGCTTATTATAAATTATTAACTAGTTAATAATATTAATTAGTTATTTCATAATTATTAGTTTTATTGCTTATTTTAAGTGAAAAAATAATATTATTAAGTATGGAATAATAAATAATAATAATAATTGATTATTCATAGTAATAATTGATTATTCATAGTATGTGGCTAATTCTATTATATTTAAATTCTATGAGTGGTATTTAATGTATACATGTACAATATAATACAATTTTTTAAAATACATTAATAAATAATAAAAAAATATTATTAATTTGTTATTATAATAAATTATCAATATTAAATACAAAAAAAAATTTAAAAAAAAAAAAATTATTGTAAAAATACTATAATTATTGCATTAAATGAAACATATATATTAAAATTAAACAAATATTAAAATGAAATCAATGCTACCCAACTTTAAAAATCATAAATAAATAAATAAACAATTAAATAAATAATTAAATAAATAAATAATGAATATATAAATGAATGAATAAATAATACTTTTTATTAAATATTCTTTATTTATTTATATATTTATTTATTTATTTATTTATTTATTTATTTATTTAATTGTTTATTTATTTATTTATGATTTTTAAAGTTGGGTAGCATTGATTTCATTTTAATATTTGTTTAATTTTAATATATATGTTTCATTTAATGCAATAATTATAGTATTTTTACAATAATTTTTTTTTTTTTAAATTTTTTTTTGTATTTAATATTGATAATTTATTATAATAACAAATTAATAATATTTTTTTATTATTTATTAATGTATTTTAAAAAATTGTATTATATTGTACATGTATACATTAAATACCACTCATAGAATTTAAATATAATAGAATTAGCCACATACTATGAATAATCAATTATTACTATGAATAATCAATTATTATTATTATTTATTATTCCATACTTAATAATATTATTTTTTCACTTAAAATAAGCAATAAAACTAATAATTATGAAATAACTAATTAATATTATTAACTAGTTAATAATTTATAATAAGCAAATCAATAAATAAATAAATAAATAATAATAATAATAATAAATAATAATAAATGAATAATAATAATAATAATAATAATAATAATTATAAAAATTATAATAATAATAAATAATAAATAATAATAATAATAATAATAGTTAATAATAATAATAATAATAAATGAATAATAATAATAATAAATGAATAATAATAATAATAATAATAATAATAATAAATAATAGTTAATAATAATAATAATAATAATAATAATAATAATAATAATAATAATAATAATAATAATAATAATAAATAATAGTTAATAATAATAATAATAATAATAATAATAATAATAATAATAATAATAATAATAAATGAATAATAATAATAATGAATAATAAATAATAGTTAATAATAGTATGACAAAATATAATATAAACTATTACTCAATTACAACACAATCTACATACACATAATTATGATTTAAGAGTTATTAATAATGATTAATAATTCATGTGGTTAAATTAATGGTCATTAATAATTAATTAATTATAAATTTGGTAATTTTTTGTTTTTCTCTTTTTCTTTTTTTTATGTTATTTTCTGTATTAAAGAATTTATTTATTTATTTATTTATTTATTTATTTATTTATTTATTTATTGATTGATTGATTGATTGATTGATTGATTGATTCACCAATTTATTTATTATTAATTATTGTATATATTATTTAAAAATCAACAATTTTTTAAAAATAATAATAATATAAATATATCAAGTTATTAGAAACAAGTAGTTTAGAAAATAGAAATGTGGATATTCATTTAATTATTATTTTATATATTTAATATTTTATTTTTTAATGAATTATTACTTTATTATTATACTTTATGATTATAATATAGTATATTTGGTATATTTGGTATATTTGGTATATATTATTAAATAAAAAATATTAAAATTATAATTGTAAATAATATTTAATGGAATATCCATTTATCTTTCAATTATTTTTAAAGCAATTAAAAACATTATTAAAAATTCCTACATAATATAATATTTTTTTATTTTATCTTTTTTTTTTTATTATTATTATTATTATTTATTTTTGTTTTATTATCATATAATTGTAAATAATATATTTAATATATATATTACCGTTAAATAAAAAAAAAAAAAAAAAATCTAAATTATAAATAATTTTTGAAATTTTAATATTTTACTTATTAACTAATTAAAAAATCTGAAGAAATGAAATATTATTAATAATAAACCGATTATAGTAAAATTATTATAGTAATTAAATTTTTACTAACAAAAAATTTGTATAATTGAGCAAAGCAAGCAAAAAATATAAAAATTAGACAGACTTAACAATATGAATTATTTTTAATTCTTTTTTAATAATTCGGTTTCTCAACTATATAATAATATTATTATTAATATATTTTAATATTTTTTTATAATTTATTATTATTGAATGTATACATTTCTTTTTAATATAATAACAAAAATAATTTTTATTAGTTTCTATATTAATATAAATATATAAAATGTATAGAAATTTTTAAAATATTATTTTATGCAAAGCATTTTTTTTTTTTTTTTTTTTTTTTTTTTTTTTTTTTTTTTTAATACAATAAGTTAAAATTCTTAAAGCTCTAAAACTAATTATGATGAACCAATTAATTCTTTCGAAGTAATTAATGATGTATTTATTCCAATTTCATTATTTTTTCCAATAAATATCTTAAAATATTTTTTAATAAATATGAAATATAATATAACAACAGAATCAATAATAACCATACATGCATTAAATATATATTGCTTTTCTCCATAGTCAACACTAATAAATTCCATTAATATTAATAATACAACATAAACATAAACTGGAATAGTTAAAGACTAATAATATATTACAAATATATATATATATAATTATGTTAATATTTTTAATAAAAAATTAATGGATAAAAAAAATTATTCAGTAAAAGATAAATTATTGTAAAAAGTAATACTTACTTCTTTAAAATTCTTTTTTACATGTCTATTTGCATAAGAAATAGATAAATCAATAAAAAGTAATGATAAATTAAACAAAACACTTTTTTTTTTTTTTTTTAAATATATATAAATATTTATATATTAATATAAAATTAGTATTTATTAGTTCATTATATTTATTTATTAATATATGTTTTTAATAAATAAAATATTTTACCTAATTTTTCTCCATATAGGATATGAACATACTGTATATCTTTCTTCATTAATTGTATATTTTGGTTTAACTTGTATTTTTTTTAATAAAATAAATAATATGACTGTAACTACATGATACATAGAAATCATGTAAACCATTATATATAATGTGGAATTTTTAATAAAAATGGAATGGTTTTGTCTTGTAAAGCTATATTTTTTAATTATTTTTTTTTTTTTTTTTTTTTTTTTTTTTTTTTTTTTATTGTTAAATATATAGTATCCATTTATAATTATTATAATAATTAAAATAAATATGTAAATAAATAAATTAATATAATTTTTTTTATAAAAATATAATTATATATTAGATATATTTTTACATAATATAAATTCTAAGAGTTTTAACAAATATGGAACCATATACTAATGAAAAGCCCTATTTTATAAATAATGATAATAATTATGGAATAATATAATCATATTAATCTTATTAAAATTTATATATAAAAATATTTAAATAATATATATATATATATTATTTTTTTTTTTTTTTTTTTTTTTTTTTACCAAATTCTTTAATAAATATTCAACTGTACAGAGAATTACCGAATTATCATCATATGTTAGCAATAATAAATATATAATGTTGAATAGGATTCCAACCAGAATAATTAAAAGGAAATTATAACTTGCTATTGAAATATTCAAAAGTTTATATATTTTTAATATTCTAAAGAAAAAAAGTTTTTTTTTTTTTTTTTTTTTTTTTTTTTTTTTTTAAATTTATATATATTAAATATATTTTACCAGCTTTAACTTTTGGATCATTTCTATTCATGAAAATACCAACCATAAATATTATAGTAATCACCATTAAAATATATGATAGAGATTTTAAAAAAATATTAGACCATTTTCCTTTTTTTACTTCATAATATTCATTACAATATAATCCTTTAAAATGGGTTTCTGAGCAATCACAAACATTTATATTGGCACATTTTCCTTTATTACAAGATATAGTACATTTAGGAAGATAACTTTTACGAAAATATATAAAAATGATAATTATTAATAATCCTTTTTTTTTTTTTTTTTTTTTTTTTTTTTTTTTTTTTTTTTTTTTTTTTAAATAAGTATATATAATTTTTAATTGTATATTTATTTATACCATGATTTAAATCCAACTTTTTCTATATCCTGATTTAAATATGTTTTATTTTTACATTCTTTTATTACTAAATTAGCTTCACCATAAGAATTATCGAATTCTTCAAAGTTACCTATTTTATTTCCAATAAATATTTATATATATATATGTTTTATGATTATAAAAAAAAAAAAAAAAAAAAAAAAAAATTAATAATCCTATTGAAAAATCCAATACTAAC